>CM060109.1:4633654-4803654 GCA_030522415.1 Channallabes apus
TTTAACGTATTTGTGTAGGGTTGGGGGAGGGGGAGGGGGAGGGGGGCTGGGGGAGGGGGGGGTTGTTGCATAAAGGACGTATCTGTACGTTTCTGACTCTCGCGTTACTTAAACGTGACGTTACACTGTGAGAGAAACGAGGGCTAAAAACATTTGCCAAGTTTGCCTCAAATTAAATATAAAACTTACGAAACTCTACTGTTTCAGGGCGACTGTTAGTTTAATTTGGTCTCCGCTTTCACTAAACAAGTCTTACACACACACACTAAAAAACTAAATAATAAGGAGCATTAATACAGAACCCAACACAGTCATGCTTAAACTTTTCCAGTTTCTTAAACAAACGGACAAAAAGAGTCGTCCAATAAGTTCTGGCACCCTCTGTCTAATGGATGCTATTTCATTTGTTCATTTTATTTGTTATCATTTATGGATCACAGAGGGACGATATAACGCACAACGTTCACACTCTCGCAGCGACGGCTACCCGTTGTTACTCGTGGGCGTGGCCTGTTCAGCATGGGTTTTTTGTATGTTCGTTTGTTGTGTGTATATATTAAATTTATCAAGTTGAACAAACGAGCACTAATCATTTGTTTCATTTACATGTTAAGAGCTTCGCTTTATCGCACAGAGTTTATAAAAAGTCTAAACCACTCGCTCTGAGGCACCGGTGAATCCTGTCTTCATGTCTGTACACACACTGCATAAGAGGTCAACTGAACTGTATAAACGTCCTGCCACATGATCCACGCGATCGCCCCGATATCACGCTCGAGGTTGTGCTGTGTTACTGGATGAAGCACGGCTTAAGTTATTTTGCTTAGTGGAGCTGGCGAACGACAGCTAGCGTGTAATCAACAAGGAAAGTAGTTTTAAATTCTTGGCGGTACTCTGTAGCCGAAAGGTGAGGAAAATAAACCATGGAGGTGGTGGACAGTCCTGAGAAACTCGCCAGACTCCAATATATTCCAAATGGTGTTAAATTTAAAGCTAGTGTGCTATTTAGGGTGTGCATCCCTTGTTCCACACACCAAGTCGTGCCCTTGATCAGGGGTTAGAGAGGGATTTGGAAATCAACCAACCAGCCATCGTCGTCATCACTGGCGTAATCGATCAGATTACTCAGTCCGACGAAACATCAGTTCATATCAGTCGGTGCCGCTAGCTAGCGTGAACTTACGGCTATTTGTATTTGGAGAGAAAAATGTAAATTGCTACACCACCTTTGAAGGGGATCATTTTAATATTTGGACCTTTTGGAATTTCTACAGAGAGCCCCAAGAACTTTTGGATCATTAATTTCTTTGGTAATCAAGCACGATTTAACTTTATGTATCCATTATGTTACTTCATTCTTTGTTTGATTTTTTTTTTTTTTTAATCCTTTGATGTTTTCCCAAAGACTTACAACAGTTAAGCATGTATAACTATAAACCTAAGAGCATTAATTAATATTCCAAAGATCAGTACATCTCTCAACCAATAGGAACACACCGTTCCTCACACCGCACTTTCAATTTTAATAAGCTGCTGTTGTTTTTTTTCTTCTCACTGTTTTCTCCCAGTTTGATCCATATTTGGATGTTCCGTTATTTACAGCATAAATACACCGTGCCTAATACTAACAGTTAGCACCATTTTAATTAATTTGCATCACTTAACATTTATTTTATCTGTGACTAAAAGCTAACATTAAAAATATAATAAATGTATTAATTAATTGGCTGAATAATGGATTTGAATTTATTAACAGCACTTACTTTGGAATAAACTACTCATTATAGAATATAATAGGCGTTAACGTTTTTATTACAATTTCTAGAAGATTTTCAAAGATAAAATAATATTGCTGTAACTCGCACATCTCCTGCTAAACAGTGTGCCAGAACTTAACGACTCTGTGTATCTCCTAGAAGATCTAGTCAGGAGCGCGGAGGCCAAAGCGCTGTAGATTTTTAGAGCTTCCCGTTCTCTAATCACTCTCTCCTCTGGTCGGTTCCAAGCTGGGAAAAGGGATCTGATCCTCCGCAGACTCGGCACACGTGCGGTTCTGAGCATCAGACATTGGCATAATTGCACTTTGTGTTGGGAGATTTGCATCTTTTTATTTTGGTGTATTTCACTAGTACTGGTGTCCTGATGGCATTCCAGGCATCTGTACAATGTCTCATGTTACATTGGTTGTTTTTTGTTCTGTTTAAGGACTGTTCAAGAATGCGTGTCATCATTAAAGATGTTTTTCAGCACAAAGTGTGGTGATTTTATTATTTTTATTTTATTTAAAGAGTCAACATCTTGAGCCAGAAGTTGAGAGTAGAGTTTATTCATTATTTATTATTATTATTATTTTTATCTGTGGCCTTGCACCTCTCGGGCCGAGGGTCCGATTCCTGCCTCGGTGAGTGCAGAGTTTGCATGTTCTTCCTGTGCTTGGTGGGTTTCCTCCAGGTACTCCTGTTTCCTCCCACACTCCAAAGACATACAGATTAAGCAAACTGGCACTTCCAAATTGCCCATTTACATTTAGATTATTTACATTAGGCAGAGCGACTTACATTTTTATCTCATTACACATCTGAGCAGTTGAGGGTTAAGGGTCTTGCTCAAGTGCCCAACAGTGGCAACTTGGTGGTTGTGGGGTTTGAACCTGGGATCTTCCGTACCGTAGTCCAATGCCTTAACCACTGAGCTACCCCTGGCCCTGTATATGTGCCTGTATAGTGTATATATGTGTGTGCGCGCGCGCACCCTGAGATGGATTTGGCCCACAGTCCAGGGTCTACCCCGCCCTGTTCCCTGATTCCCTTAGGAAAGGCTCCAGACCTGAAGTGACCCTGAACAGGATAAGTTATATGGAGAGTGAGTGAGGGTCATTGGAGTCTAGAAGACCTTTAGGACATTCATGAAAGAGCCTTTTGTCAAGGTGACTTGCCTAGGGACTCCCCTCTGGCCAAGTCAAGTATAGGACACACTTTTGGTCAACTTGCAGCTAAGGGCCTTACGTAGAGGAACCTTGTTTTTAACGCTGACTCACATGTAGGATCTCATCCGCTCGCCTAAAAAGTCCTGGATCTAGGAGACTCCCTCACGTCTCGGATTATCTCGGCCACCTCATTCACATTTAGGAGCTACTTTTCTCATCTGACACGCAGACTCCACTGCCTCTACTCCAGACTATTTAAGCCTCCTCACATCCAGCAGACTCTCTTCTTGTCAAGTTGATCTCCTCCTCGTCTAGCATGCTGTGAGTGTTGTTATTTTGACTCTCCTTATAGCCAACTGGTATCCAGCTATCGCTGTGGCCAATCCTGATCACCCAGCCGTCTCTCAACTAGCAGACTTTCATACTATTGTTCACTCATTGTTTAGCTTGTATCCACCTGACTCCCTTAAAGTCGCTGACTCGGATACGCCAACTCTTGTAGTCTAGCTGACCTGCTTGCATCCATCTATAGCTGACTTGCTTATACTGCCTCTCGTATTCTAGCTGACTCACATCCGGTTGACTCTTGTAATCTGGCTGACTCACTTATACCCTCCTCTCCTAGTCTAGCTGCCATTCTTACACCCAACTTTTGTAGTCTAGCTGTCTGGCTTACACACCGACTCGATCACTCCTCAACTAATTTGCATCTACCATAGTCTCACATTCAACTCGCAAAGTCTAGCTGACTCATAACCAACTTGATTAACTGACTCATATCCACCAGCATTTGTTGTCTAGCTGAACCACTTGCATCTGTCTCTCGTGGTCTTGTTGACTTTCATCCACTTGTCCTTCATCATCTATCTGACTTGCTCAACTGTCATAGTCTAGTTCACTTGCATCTACATGACTCTCGTAGTCTAGCCGAACACTCCATTTGGTAATCAGTCCATTATTTACAGCAACTGTGTGTTACATTGTTATCTATAAACCTGGTAAACGTATAGAACCGTTAAACCTGAATGGACTTTTCTTTAAACACTTCATCCTACTAGGCACACGCTGTCTCATGAACAATGATTAATTTAATTGTATAAAACATTAGCTTTTTATTCAGAAAAAAAAATTAAAGAAAGTCGACTGCAGGAATGTACTGCATTCTCATCAACTCTAAATAGAAGTGATGTGTAAATGGTGTGTGTTTGCGAGCGCTGCCTGATTTGGTCCTGAATTAGCACTACAGCTGCGGCACTTTACTCTATTAAAGCACGACGCTTTCATGTGCTCCCTAATGCCAAGGCTGATTAAAATGAACAGCAGGCACTAATCCGAGATACGAGACGGTCGTTTCCCTCGGAGCGTCTCTGTATCATCGCTCTCCTCTCCGCATTTAGAGCGAGTGAGGAAATGCAGCCTCGTGAGGGGAAACCACTGTAAACCTGAGCTGGCTTTACAGGCTAAGGGTTCACTCTGAACACCAGAGCGTTTATTCCAGGCTGAAGTCGATTTGAATATTACTTACAAGAAAATGTATTCGAGAAGAATTTCCGTTTTTTAATTAGTCGCTACTCATACGAAGATATTTTAACAGATATTATAAAAAATATTTAGAATGTATATTATACATATATGTTTTTGGAATATCTGTATATATATATATATATATATATAGGTTTTGCTCCTGGATGTTTTCTTTGACCTGCTAAATGTTATTGCTTAAAAACAAGAATAATGTAAATTAGTATAAAATTCATACTTAAAAATATTTCCTTTATGCTAAAAAGGAAAAATGCTGTGCAGCTACTTTTCTGAAACTACATGCTAGTTTTTTAATTCCTCTGGTACACAGGTAAGGTTGTACAAACACCTGAAACTGCTCAGGTATCCCCGAGTGTTCTGGACTGAAAATGAAGAGAGATTAAAAAATAAAATAAAAAAGTCCTTCAGGAAGCCTGGAGAAGTATTCCTCATGATTACATTAAACATACAAAAATGTCTGGTGGTTTGGAAGTAAGATGCAGGGGGGTGAAGACTTTTGCACAGTAGTGCATGCTATTGAATTTCTATGATGGATGATTATTAAATACTAATGTTTTAGACTTGGAACAAATATTCCAAGTCTGGAAAACAAAACAGACCAGAAGAAATAGCTCTTTGGGCCGAGCTTAAGAAAGCAGTAAAACACGGAGAGTTTAATGACTTAAAGTAAAATAATCAACAAACTAATTAAAGGTATTTCTTATTCTGTAACAGTTTTCCACTGAAATACTCAGCTGATTCGTTATGTTTCTGTAATCTGACCCCAAGATTTAAGACTCCTTCCATCTGAGTCAAATAAGCGTTTCCTGTTTCCTTACTTAAATGAAAACTCCACGCTTTTAAGGATTGCGGATTCACTCATGTGAATGAGATGTTGCTATAGAAACAATAATGTGTCATAACATTAATATAAAGCTGCACTATTATCATAACTGCTGTTATACAGGATTACATTACATTACATTTAGGCATTTGGCAGACGCCCTTATCCATTTATATTTTATTATACATGTGAGCAGTTGAGGGCCTCGCTCAAGGGCCCGACAGGGACGACTTAGCAGTTGTGGGATTTGAACCTGGGACCTTATGAATTGCACATAAGCTGCCTGGTCAAAAAAGTCACACACACATTGATTTAATTCAATAACATTTAACTTTGATTACACACACTGTGGTGTCGAGTTCATGCTTGAAAACGATCCCTCATGCTCCTAGAGCCGTTCTTTCACACTCTTCCTATATAACTGTGATAACCTGGTGATTCAGGACATTCAGGTCGTCAGCTGACTTCATTTTATTGCCCCATAACGTTGCTGAGTCTAAACCTGAGTAACTGATCAACCCCAGATCATAACACTGTCTCCAGAGGGCTTGTACAGTGGACACTATGCATGATGGAACATCGCTTCATGCGCTTCCCTTCTTACCCTGACACGCCCATCACTCTGGAATAGGCTCAGTCTGGACACATCAGGTCACATGACCTTTTTCCATCGCTACTGTATAAAGTCGCGAGTGACTCCAGTGAGTCTCACTAACCATCCTGTGAGTTCTCATCACATTGTGTGTGTGTATGGAAATGTTCTTACTTTGTTTTACATTTAAGGCACTTTATCCATGTGCACCTACATGTTAGTGTTTATCACACCTATTCTACAGAGCTGACAGTCTAACGCTGTCCTTCCAGGTTTTGATAATGTGTTTTAAGGTTCTTAACCCAGTTTCAATCATTTAAATTCTCATTATCTAGTTATTTTCTTTGCTTGACACAGACCAATACTTTGACCCTGGTAAAATGAAAACCTGAGAAATCTTTATCATTTTTAAACACAGGATTTTCTCTCCAGCCTGGTACGAGCGTGACATTGATGGAAAGTTACCTGCAATCCAGGCCATCGCTTTGCTAGCTCAACTTGTCTCTTGATCCTGATTTTTCGAAATTCATTTAACTAAAGATGATTTTTCAGCAATAATGCAGAACGTCAGTGTGACTGAGATTAAGGATAAAAGAAAAAAAAAAAGCCTGAGACAAGCAAAAGCAATTAACACGAGTATGCACACAGAGGACGATTTTATTTTCTTTAGCTCATTGAGGAGCCTGTGGAGTGAATCATCATCATCATCATCATCCTGAAGTCTGAATGCAGTCATGTTAACCGTCCTTTCAGTAAGTTTGGCATCTGGATCTGAACAACCGTGATGTATTGAAAGCAAATACAGCACATATAAATTTCATTTGATTGTCAGAACATTTCGTTCTGTATGAACACATTTGATTTTTTTTTCCTTTGTGTTTTATTTTACAGATCAATCAGACAATACACGAGGAAATTGTTGAGAAATAATACTGCAACAAGAGGACGTTGGATTTAATTTACAGTCCGCGGCAAAATTAAGGTAAATCTAAAAACATACAAAGCAAACAAAACTTATACAATTTTCTTATAATTAACTCACACAAAACAAACATTGGGAAAGTCTAAAACAATTTTAGTTTATAATATTTTTTGGATTAAGGGCCATATTTATTTATTTGTTCATCTAAATCAATATCTCTTATTTTCATAACTCAAGGATCAAAATGATGTTGCATAAATGTTTTTTCGAATGTTCCATCACTCATATTATCACAATAATAATAATAATAAATACTCAAAGTGTTTTAAATAAGGTCCAGGTGATATATATTACGATTATACTGTTATCAGGATTTTGGGGAACGGGACATACTAGCGCTTTACGATACATTAAAAACTTGTAAAACTTTAGCCATTCATAAATCACCATTTTTTCCCCCCTTGGTATAAATTAAATGAACAGAATTATTATGAAATGACGTTACTCTGTTTTTGAGGTTCTAGTATATATTTTTTGGCAACATAAGGAAACTGCTTAATGCTACATTGCAGGTAGATCTGTAGGTGTATTCAGGATAACTACTAATTTACTAAATTAAACCCTGATAACCAGATGTGGTTTGTATTTTGATGAAAATATACCTCCAGTTGTTTCTCTCTTTTTTTCTTTTTCTCAGAGACCGCCGGCATGACTGACAGGTTAAATTCCACGTTTTGGCTTCAGTCCCTTCATTTAGCATGTGCAACTGAAATTGCCCGCTGTAATTAATGTTAATTAGAGCCTGGAAATGCGGAGCACTGTGGCAAGACCATGACAAAGTGTCATTAATTGGCTGCCAGATTCACTAAACCCACCTGTCCGATGAATGGAGCTCTCGTGGGGCAAGCTTGAGTTTTCATTTTGACTTTTCCTTTCCCTTGGAAGATGATTTTAACCAGAGCACGATGCTAATCCTGGCAACTTTGCCAACGACATCACTACAATGAGCAGAATTACTGATGGTACTGATGTTAACGCACTTACACAGACACATACACACCGAAACATGTCTAATTCTTTTCAATGTCTGTTGTAGCCGCTTTTCTCTTCGTATGCTCGAGCAAATGTTGGTCGGAACTGCATCCTCAAGCGGCGACGGTTGAGGGTCAGTGTGGCACCCGACACCTTCGATATAAAACCAGTCTTGAACACGGTTCTCTTTTAATTAGAGCTCACCATGTGCCCATCATTTCACTGACATGAAAAGCAGACGTTTTTCCAAAGCACATGCTAATGGTGTTGCCTGATGTGGAACATCTGGACTGGTTTTTTAATTGTGTCTGATATATACGCAGTGCATGTGGTACAGACGAGTAGCTCAGTACCTCAGGGTGAGTCAGTTTGGGCCAAATTTGGAAGAAACTGTTTTAGGAGTTCAGGCCAAGTTTTCTTTCTGAGATACATTAAATATGTTGTGCTGTTGGTTTCGGCCAAGCTTCCGATCACGTGTTTGAGCCAATTCTTGGTTTATGGGCGAAGGTTGTGAACCAGTCAGTCTGTGGGTTCAAGCCAATTTTAGTCTCTGAGATACGTAAATTATTTCGGCGATGTTAGAAGTTAGTCAGTCCATGTTTGGTTAGAATTTGGTCTCACTAATTTGGCGAGTTTGATTTGTGGGTTTGGGCCGTGATTTTGATCCCGGGACAGAGCAAGCCAACCCACAAGATCGAGACAGATTTTGGACCGACTTTTCTTGACTTTGGGATGAGAATTATTCTACGCAGGAGATGGAGCCATGACTTCAGGAGATGGTTTGTTTGGTGAGTAACAGGCCTGGTTTGGGCTGAATATTTGGCCCAGGTTGATTTGAGTCAAGTCAGAGGGCTGAGCTTATCCTGTCGAGGCATACGGTGTGTCGCTGTGGTAATTATAATCAGGACAGATTTTCTGCACCAGTTTATAGTCGATGCTGTAAAAAGAGATGTAGATGCATATGACCTTAAATGGTTTGGAGCACAGCCATGAGACGTGACTCTGCGTCTGCTCCTGGTAGCACGTTTTCGAGACGTCGAAGCCGCACGTCCCTGATTTCTTGTTCCGGTCGGTTTTCTCGTACTCGACACGACAGTTGAAGGATTTGGTGTCCTTGTTTTCCACTGTGCTCTGTTGTGCCATTTCAAACTCCACGACTTTAGAAGGTGGGACCAAACTCACTGAAACGTTGCCCAAACCGGTGGAGTTGTGCCGGAAGTAGACGCTGAACGTTCCATTTCCGTGATCCACTATCTTCCCGGTGATCAGGAGGTTCAGCTTCACTGTCTTGATGTTGGAGTTAAAATCTCCCCAGCCGAACATTTTCTTGAACTTTCCCGTCTTCACAATGGGCCTGCGTTTAGTCCTGCTTTGCGCCTCCCCGACAGCTGTCTGGTTAGATAACCAGTCCCACGAGTCCTCTATTTTTTCCAAATATGTCATCTGTCTCATGCTGCTCTTGAGAGCACGGTATCCTCTAGAGAACAAGCGCAGAGGGTTTGGCATGCGACTGCTTGGCCCTTTGGGGGAATCGTTGCCCTCATTATCACTCTCTTCCCAGTCCATAATGCCCAGCTCTGGAATCTGCAGACGCCTGCACGTGACCTTCAAGAAAAGAAAGAGAGAAAAAAACAAGACACTGTAAGCATTAGAGCATGAACTCCCACTAGAAACTATTTACTTTTGAATCAAGCATGAAATTAACATCATAAAGCGAATGGGGCTGGAAAATCCAGTGTGCAGTTTTCCTGTAGGAAAAAAAGAACGATTTAAAAAGTATTATTATCAAATAATGAATTAGGCAGATACAAGAAAAAAAAACCTCACTTTATTTGCTTTCTAATAATGGAGCGAAATTAAACTACACTCTACACTTCAGCCGGATACCATTATGTGCTGCTTGTTATGGATAGGTTTGTTCTTTTAATTAATAAACACATTTCCACACCAAGCAGCCTCTCAATCACTTCTTTTTGCATAAAATCATTACGATATCCTGGGAGACGAATCACAACCCTACTAGACTAAAGACTCAGATCTTACAAATCACAAATTAAAAGCAAAAAGTAAATATTTGTAGTTGATTAAATAAAGCTGGTTAGGTTTATGCATTGCCTGGTGAATAAAAGTCACCATTTCAGAAGGGTCAAAATATTGGGCTGCATCAAGCAAAAAATTTTAATTACTGGAGCTGTGTTAAAACCGCTTTAGAAGCTGGAAGGATAGAGATGAACCATCAGGTTTTGATAGAAATGTGGTTGGGGGAAAAAAATCATGAATTAAGATGACTTGGTGAAGTTTCATTGTAAAAACAAAACAAAAAAAAATCTATATTAAAAACTAGAGCTATGTTTAATAATAAAATTAGGAGCATTTCCACACACACAATGTGATGAGAACTCACAGGACTGGGACTAAACAGCTGTGTGTCCATAAGAAAACCACTTGTTAATGAGATCAGAAAAAAAGGCTTCAGTTTGTTAGGGAGCATCAAGACTGGACTTTGGATTGATTGAAAAAGGTCATGTGACCTGATGAGTCCAGACTGACCTTATTCCAAAGTGATGGGCGTGCCAGGGTAAGAAGGGTAGCGCATGAAGTGATGCTCCCATCATGTATAGTGTCCACTGTAAAAGTCTCTGGAGACAGTGTTATGATCTGGGTTTGATCAGTTGCTCAGGTCGAGAACCAGCAACTTTATGTGGAAATAAAGTGAAGTATAGTAAGCTGACTTCACGAAGGTACAAGTCACCTTGTACCCCCGAAACAGCTCTGAGGCATGACTCAACTAAACCACTGAAGGTGTGCTGTGGTGTCTGTCACCAGGAAGTTAGCAACAGATCCTTTAAGTGCTACTGTATAAGCTGCAATGTTTTGCCTCCATGGTTCGTCTTTTTGTCCATTGCATCTAATGGAGTCTCGAACGGATTGGGACTTGGGGAATTTAGAGGCTGACACAACAACATTGAACTCTTTGCCTGCTTAGCTCTATACACAGCAAGCTGTGATGCACTGAGTTACTGATCGGAAGGTTGACGGTTCGAAACCCTAGCTCCACCAGGTTGCCGTTGTTGGGCCCTTGACCTTGCCTGACCTTGTCTGCTTCAGGGGCGCCGTAAAACCGCTGAGAAGCTGGGATATTTGAAGAATAAAGAACCTCACTGTGCGGTAATTTATATGTGTAGAGTAAAGGCTGAATTTAGCAATTTGTGGGATTGTGACATTCATTCATTCATCTTCTATACCGCTTTATCCTGTATTTAGGGTCGCGGGGACCTGAAGCCTATCCCAGGAGACTCTGGGCACGAGGCGGGGTACACCCTGGACAGCGTGCCAATCCATCGCAGAGCACACACACACACTCATTCATTCACACACTATGGTCAATTTAGGAACGCCAATTAGCCTAATCTGCATGTCTTTGGACCGTGGGAGGAAACCGGAGTACCCGGAGGAAACCCACCAAGCACGGGGAGAACATGCAAACTCCATGCACACAGAGACGGGAATCGAGCCTGGCCGGGGAATCGAACCCAGACCCTGGAGGTGCAAGGCGACAGTGCTAACCACTACACCAATGTGCCGCCTGGGATTGTGACAGTGGTGTATAAATGAACACAAGTAAGACTAGCAATTCAGCTGGGACACAAATTATTTGGCGCTATAATATTCAACACTAAATGATTGTGTGTCTTGAGTAGCCGGTGAGATGCAGTGAAGAAAAAAGCCCAAGCTGCATTACTGGAAGAGCTTTTAGGAGCCACGCTTTCACTGTTTAGTTCTCATTGTGTCGTTTTCAGCTCGTTTGTGTAGCAAGAAGGATCAATAACGCCCCTGTAATTCAGGGGTTGGAGAGCACCCTGATGGTGAGACGGGGGATCTGGCTACGACTAAATTATGAAGAAGTCAGTAAAACTTCCATAATCACTTCTCAATTAAAATCCATAAACACAACTATAATAAAAAAATATTTAATCCAGTGATTTAGCACTAAAGTCTTGCCTGAATCTACATTATAGGGCATCCTGGTATAAGGAAATAAGCATTAGCCAATCGATAAGAAAGAAATGTTTCTACTTCTGTAATAATTACTATACTATATAATCCGAATCATTGCTTCAGATGTATTGATTAATTTCTTCCTGGCAGAATGAATCATGGAAACATCCTGGTATTTTTAAGACAATAAATGATTCCTCAGTCTATCTGTGTTAATAACTGCCTTTAAACTCATAGCAGAAAGTCTGCAAACCACAAATAGTCGGACCATAAGCCCTGCAATCAGGCTGCTGCCATCCCACACACCAAATAACTTCGCTTTTTTTTTTTTTTTTTTGCTCTGGGACGTCAAGTTCTGGTCCACTTAAGATAAAGTCTTAATAATTTGTAGAAATAATCCAAACTTAGTTTTATTGGTAATTAGCGGCGCCTGCCGTCCCAAGGCACAGCGGAGGGGATCATTTGCTGCGGCAGATGTGAAAGCTTTAAGTAGGGCTGTTTGAAATCGCGCACACGCACACACACAAACATTGCTGTGCTAATTACGCATTTTGCTGTAAGCTTAATTGAGTCATATGCGAATTCGGTCTGCGGAGCCGCGCGCTCGTTGCTAACGTTACCCTGTAAAATCATTGGAACAGGGGCAGAGCTCTGCAAAAGCAAGATAACAAAAACCTTAGCATATAATCTGTATGTGCAAGAGAGAAAGGGTTCGTGTGTGTGTGTGTGTATGTGCGTGTTGCATGCAAGCCTATAGGTTGTGTTTTTATCACCAAAAGCCTTGTTCACCTCAGACACACCTGTGCAAATGATGCGGACAGGCCATAATGACCCGGTAAATTGAGAGCTCTGCGTTTAATGTGAAATCGATGAACTGAAGGGTCGCATCATTTATCAGTCCCCACACAGCCTAATTAACACGCCGCGTCCGTGGAAATAAATAGAGAGAGAAGATAATGAAAATGGGAGAGAGAAAAAAAAATTAAACATTACATTTAGTCCCGATGAAATGGCTCGTGAGCCGCAAATCGATTCCATATGTTGACTTCATTTCGAAACAGGAAGTCAGTTTATTGAACTGTTTAACTGATTTATAACAACAGGAAATAACCTTCTAGATACGCCACACCATCACACAATCCGAACACGCTTAGCTGATCTTCATATTCAGCTATTGAACCAGCCGAATCTGAAGAACAGTCAAGAGTTTAATGAGAAATGCTTATATAAATGAGCTTCGGCTGATCCACGCCCCTCTGGAGAACAGCAGAGACATCTAAGACATTAAAGGGCTCGAGATCAAAAGATACCTGAGAGAATTTTTAGCTTTCATTTATGGGTATTTACATCCAGATGCGTTAAACAACCTAGAACATAGGAGGTGAACAGAATGTCTTTATGTAAACTAAAGTAAATAGCACTTAATAACTGGTTGCATATCCATCGCTTGTAATAAAAGCATCAATGACATCACCACACTGTTGTGTATCTGTTTCCAGGTTCTCACACTGCAGTTTCTTTTAATTTCCGTATGTTATGGTAGCTTTCTCTCTTCAGGAGCTGTTGACGTGACCAGTCTCAAACCTTCCACTTCACCCCCTGATGAAGTCCTGTGTTGTGTTGTCAGCGTGTTTCGGATCGCTGTCTTGCTGTATAACGAAGCACCTCCCAGTTGAATCCGATGCATTTCTCAGTAAATTGTCGGACAGAATGTTGCTGCTCCATCTTGAATTCTATCATCAGTAAAAATTAGTAAGAGTGTTCCAGAAGCAGCCATCCAAGACCAAGTCACGACACTGAGCGTCACCCATGAGCTTGTGAGCAGATCGTTTCTTTCCATCACTTTGGTAGATGCTCATCATGCTTCCAGACCTTTTGTGGCTCATTCCAGGATATATTTTTGATTCCAATCTGACCTTCTGACTTTAACTGCTAATGAGAGGTTTACATCTTGTCGTATGGTGTCTGTATTTCTGCACTTAACATCTTCCTTGAATGCTGGATTGTGAGACCTTGATGATGGCATCTGGAGGTTCTTGGTGATGTCACTAACTGTTGTTTATGGTTGCGTGTCAGTTAGGTGTGTCTCTGTACAGTCGTGCTCACCTTCGTTGGATTATTTTAATTGCCCCGATTCACTGGTGCTGATGTTGCTGTGAGGTGAGGAATTTTGTCTGTAGGCATCAGCATACAGATGAGGTGTTATGTCGCTCCGGCACGCGCTCAGAATTTGCGAAACGTCCCGTCAAACAGTGCAGGATCCCCCGAGTCCCTGCGTGAGTCTTTAGTTCCAAGTCGACACAGCGTGAGACATGACTCAAGGTGAGACATGAGGGGAAATAAAACTCTCGCCCTGTCACATGAGCAGTAGTGTATCTAACACAAATCGGAGAGCTGGAAAGTTTTTGCTAACACACACACGCATATATATGTTCCCTCAGTGGTGTGTATAAGAGAAGTTAGATACTGACGCAGCTTGTTCGGGTAAAAAAGGTAAATCTCGGCAAGGTCTGCTGGAGGAGAGCGGCGAGAAAGATTAATTAAGATGGCTTTAGTTAATCTGCAGCGCTGGGCTGCAGGCGAACTCGACTTTCCTCAAAACAGAGAACATTTCAACCATAACCTTGAAATTTCTGTGCAAAAAAAAAAAAAAGATTCAGCATTTCCACCGCGCACGCATGATCATGACCAAACAGCAATAACAGAAGGAAAAATGAATAGCTGTAAAAGTGCAGGTGTAAATACATAATCACTCACAGGTACAGTGTGTGTGTGTGTGTGTGTGTGTGTACTGTATGTAAATAATGAATTAAGAAAACTACTCCACCACCACAAAACTCATGTCAGTAATTAACTTTCTTGAATTACTTTTTCACTATATAATAAATATTATCATGTGACATTTAATTAGGCGTTCTGTTTAACATTTTTAAATCTCCACCGGTACCTCAGCATACGACCATACGAACCCAGAATTTTCACCTTAACAACTGGTATTTTGCACATAATTTTCCTCCGTATACAAAGCATTTTCGATGTACAGGCGACCGAGCCGAACTAAACGCTGGCTAAGTTGCTCGTACATCCGGGAGCCGTTCAAAACTTGATTTACGTCAGTTGAAAGTGAGTTTACATATTATTTTGTATAATTTTTTTTTAAGTTTGTGTTAGATTTAGTGAAGACATAGCACCATGAGTCTCAAGAATGCTATCAAAACGAAAATGGAGCCACATTTAGTTTGGTTTTTAAAGCAGCCGGTGACAAGAGGAATCATAAATTAAGGTTAAGTGAAGTTTAACGTCTATTTATTTCATGTTTTATTTAATTTACATGTCTTTTTTAATTGTTGTTTTTAATGTTTTTATTATATTGCAATGATATGATTACAGTGCTGGAAATTGGTAATATTGGTAACATGTTTGGGTTGCTGGAAGAGATGATCTGTATTTACATTATGTCCTGTCGGGGGAAATGCGTTTCACAATACAAAATTTCACCTTAAGAACTCGCCGCTGGAACGGATTAAATTCATTTAAATTTTGATTTTTACAAGTTTAATGGTTTTAATTTGCAATAAAAATATATTATATATAATTTTAATATAGTTCAAAAATATTTGTAAATAAATAAAGTTTATTTATTTATTTATTTGGTTTTAGTTAGATAGTTGGTTATTTTTACTTAAACGACTTTTTTTTCTCCTTCTTCCTTTTTAGCGATCGTGTGAGAAGTGCTACATCTCCAGACTCGACAGGTTATTTTACACCCTGACAGGGAGAGGTCATCGCCGTGGTGACCTGCCCAAGCCCTGGAGACGGTTATTAAAAGTAAGCGCGGTCCCGCAGGCAGAGAAAAAGATGATGCCGCTGCAGGAGTGTGTTTTTCACGCTGTCGTTTCATTTCAGCCACAGGCTACAATTTCTGTTCGGCGATCAGATCAGCACCATTTCTCTCTAACACGCTCTGTTCCTGTGTCTCTCGGGTTCTCTCTCATGACTTCCCGTGATGAGGGATTCGGTCCGTGTTTAATTAACGTCAAGAAAATGTTTATCAATAGAAGCAGCTAATGACCGATCGGGTCTGACCGATATATTGATTAGCTGAAATGAACCGATGTTAAAGTTTTATGGAAAACACTCAATGATCATGAGTCGTATTACAGGGAAAAAAAAAATCTAATGTGTGCAAGTTTTAATTTCACCAGAGATCTGGTCATTCAGTGCAGGTTTGGTGTGTAGGTGGAATCTGCCACATGCAGCTCTTCAATGAGAAAAAAATACTGTTTTTTATTTAAATTTTAATATAAAACAGCTTGATGAGGAAACTGAACAATTAATCTTACTGTATTTGTGCAATGACACTGAAGGTGTGTGTATTGTCATCTAGACAGAGCTGAACTCTGGAACATGATTTATAGTGGCGAGCATGTTGTCCTGGACGTCTCGTAACACTCGCTGTGTCTTAAATCATTGTTCACTGCTTACTACACAGACAGCAGCGAGGCAGATGGTTCACGACTGTTCAGGAAGCAGCGCTGTCACCTGTCACATAAACAGTGAACACACTGCATTCAAAAGGGCCACAAAAGCAATTAATGATTTAATGCAGAAATTTAATACAACATGCTTTCAGTGGCATTAAACGTAAAACGAAAACATTCTTTGCTAACATTGATATATGGAGTGACTGGAGAAAAACAAACAAAAAAACAAATTTTGTTATAACTCCGCCTTTTATTTCCCACCGTTTAAAGTTTAAAGATTGTGAGTCAGGGTATAACTCCGCCCTTTGTGTCCCACCTCAAAAGGACATACAGGTACGTGGAGATTTTTTCCTAAAGGCATGTAGGAATTATGCTACTCCTTAGACTCCGCCTCTTACAATTTAAAAGTTGTTACATGATATAACTCCGCCCTTCAGGCCCTGCCTCGTAAAGGTTAAAGGTTTTGAAATGGTATAACTCTGCCCTTTATGTTGCACCTCTTAAGTTTAAAGGTTGTGACATGGTAGGTAAGGTTGCAGCATGGTACAACTCTGCCCTTTAGGCCCACCTCTTAAAGTTTAAACATTACAGTATAACGTGGTATAACTCCACCCCTTTAGGCCTCATTTAATATATATTGTTTTTAACTTTAAAACATCCCTGGTATACTGTAACTCTGCCTTTTAGACTCCACCTCTCAGTGATGAAAAGTTTTATACTTTGTGTGTAATCTCAGTTACAGCCTGGTATTCCTCCCCTTTAAAATTAGCTTTATGGTTATAAGCAGCGACTGTGACTGTAACTTCTGCCCCTCTCTTGCGTCTTGAGTTTGAGGCCATGTTTCCTCAGCAGCGGATTCGGGCCGAGGTTCAGGTGTAGCGGGAACACGAGACATCAGTAATTAATTGGAGCTTTGACGGCTGAGAGCAGGATCACGGACCGAAACCATCACCATCACTCTTCATCAGTGACCTGACACGCCGACTGAGCTCAGTGGACTGCACCGCTCACGAGTGAGCCATGTGTGTGTGGAAGAGAAATCCCAGCCGTCGTTAGCACTGCTAACACACCGCACCATTAACCCTCCTGTAGCTTCCACTACTTAACAATGATCGCTGTGTCCCATCACCCCGGGCTGTCTCCTTACATTTCACAGCTGTAATATTTCTACTCGCTAATGGAGCAAAAATTATGCGGCATAAAACTTTCCATAACAAATACTTTCCACAATGTTCAATGCAAATTTAAATAGGTAAAAACATGGTCATATTTAATATAAAAATTACAATTGTTGCTGTATAACAGGAGAAAACCTCCTTGAGACTGTTTAGGGTTTTAGGATGTTAATGTTCGATTCACATCAACACCATGTTGGTGATTATTTTTTATATAACTACATGACACACAGTGGTTTATCCCTTAAATAACATTAATTAATGGGCACCTTGTGCAGACCAGGGGTACTGAATAAAAATTCAAGACGGTCCATTCAATAAAATTTTATTCAAGCCGAGGTACCAATTTCATGTTTGTATTGGTCTATAAAGAAGTCTGTAAAAATGAGCAATTTTAAATTTCTATAGCATTTCAAAAATATTAATTGACAGTTTTCCGTAACTGTGTTAAACATGTTTAAACAAAATGCAAGTTTCTCTAGATAAGGCTGTAAATAAATGTGAATGGGTGCTGGTTGCTCTGTCACACTGGGCTCTCAGTTCAGATATTGCACATGCGACTGCAGATATGTTTGCTCTAACGACTCATGTTTTATCTCATATTGGTGCTTCACATTACTGCTTTTTATTATCACCACTCTATCGGAACATCTGAGTCAAACTGGTTTTAAACTTCCTGCAGGAAGAATAAACATACATTGATCTGTCCATTCATCTTTGAAGGTTCAGATTTCATAGTCTACTGTAAGGGTTAACCCCTAGAGGGCGCCACTGCGCCAAAGACTTTATGTTTGTAGTTTGTTTTAGTTTGGTTAGACTTCAGTTCCCAGGCTGCACCTCGGTCAGGTGACGTAGAAGTTCACCTGAACCGAGGAAGATAATTATGTTTATTAGAAATAGCCTGTTTTAGTTGAGTTAGTTTGTGTTGCATTAAACGTCGTAGGGGTTTGTGTTGGTGTTTAGTTTATTTGAATAGTGAAGTTTATTAAAGACTACTAGATGCTCACAGAAAGAGCTTATGTTTTGTTTTTGTGTTTCACTTAAAAATAAACATTATTATTGAACTGCCAGCTCGCCTCCTGCATTTATGCCACGACCACGCCGACACACACCCCAGGTTCATGACAGTCTACTTTTATTTTCATTTATTTTTTTCATTTTTATTGCATTGATTGGCTCTGTTGAGTGATGTGTATAGCCACACCCCTCAAGAAAAAAATGTTAGATTACTGATATAATAATTATTCTTATGTATCAGAAAAGCATCAGGGCCTGAATACAACTGTCACTCGTGTCCAAGCATCGTATCGTGTGGTCTGCCTGGGATGCGTGTGGTGACGGAGGACGGTTCCACTTTACCATGATGAATGTCCTGTCCTTGGCTGATGAAGACAGCTGTTCTTTAAGGACTCATGACTGCAGTTTCTCGATAGTTCAGGTCTAGAGTTTCCTACAGTCTGCTTGAACCTCCAATAATGAACTGGACTCCATATGAACTTCTCCACATCTCCTGTTATACTGAACTTCCAGCCTCCTAACACACAGTATGAGTGCAGATCAATCCCTGCTATCCGTTATCACCCAGATGAGGATAGGATCCCTGTTGAGTCTGGTTCCTCTCAAGGTTTCTTCCTCATAGTTTATTCCTATAGTCATAGAAATCCCATGTAATGAAAACGACATTAAATTTAACTTGCCATGGAACTTTATTCGCTGTTGTCAATTGGGTCAGCCTTGCTATTTCTCATCGCTTAAGAACTTGTATGAATTCTTTTTTTTTCTTCAGTTTTATTAAGAGAATGAACATGAATAACCTGACAATAGAACAGCATTTGCATCAGTAATGTTTAGTTAAGACACACGTCTACATTGCACAAAGCTGACTATGTACAGAAAGCGTGATTTAAGTCGAGTTTATCCTTTGGTCTTGAGCACAGGTGAAGAAATGCGGCCAGTGTAGATTAAATTACTTTATACAAAATGGGAAAATGAAATGAAATGAAATCCACTTTATGAACCCATCCTGTAAGTGGTAAGATGCAGTTCTGTGATTACTTTCTACTGTATGTATTACCACTGACATGGTGCTGTTTACTGGATTTCATGAGGCATTTTTCATCTCTTAATCTTTATTTCCCATTCCCTGCTCGCGTATATATTTTTTTATGAATCATTAATTCGACAAGTTTATCTTATCACCGTGTAAATGTCATGCTGTAGCACGGCAAGAATCCGCTGATGACAGAAGAAAAGATTTATGAGCCTAGTCTCCAAGAAGCGCGTGTCCCAGTCTGTTAATCATAACGAGGACCTGCTAATAAGGACGCGAAATGACCGTGTACATATTAAAGTGCTGAGCTGCGAAAGATGACATGACATGATTATACTGTGTTTGATAACGAGTTAATGAAAGCGTCTCTGCGCTGATGGCTTGAGGAACTTTGTGAGTGTGTGCGTATGTGTGTGAGTGTGTGTGAGATCTTCCAGCGCTATCCTCGCTCAGCAGGTGGAAGCTATCAGCACGTCAACACCTCCATAATCCCATTACAAAGATCTGACGCGTGCTCCGAGCTGGCTGAGGTGTTCGACTCGCTCTCAGATGGAATAACAGCCGCCAGAAAAGTGACGATGCAGCGGAAAAAAGCGTTGAATTCTGGAATTTGATTGGTCGGAAGGTTGGTATCTAACAGAAGCTCCGAAGCCAGTGGAAATCACGGGTTTGTATGAATTAGCTGTTATCGTAATGTGTTGTTTGTACATCTGGAGGATAAAAGCATGTTCTCTAGATGGCACATCACAGTGAAAACATCTGTCTCTTAGGTTTCCATGTCGAGGAGTGAAATGTTTAGCGATGTCCCATTTTGAGTAAGTAGCAACAATAACCTCATCCTTAAAGTAATTTTACACTTACAGATCAATCAAACACATTTACGAGAGGCGTTCAAGTCAATCCAGGACTTTTGATTGTGCAGAATGAAAGAACACAGTTCTGACAGTAAAAACTCCCTTTATTTCTCTGTATAATCTCCGGCTACACTAATCCAAGTGTTTCACTAGTGCTTGGACGCCATCAAGGTAGAAGGTTTCTCACTACGCCAGAGCCATGATCAGACTGCCCCCCTCAGGCCTCCCAGGAACTCCTTTAATGAGGTCAGGAATGTACGAGGGATGTAGCAATAGCTCCCAACCAAGTTTCTGTAATGTGTGAAAGTGGTGTTGCTGAATGATTGTGTGTACAGTTCAGACAGACAGAAACGTCTCTTGCACAAGTTGGTGACATTGATTTTAAAGGATCATTCGTTTCACTCGCTGAATGTTCACGATGTTCACGACAGCCACCTCGGCCCGGATTGTCGCTCATGGACTTATCGCCTTCTTTCGTTTGCACCGTTCAAATGTTTTACTGCAACTAAGAGTCTCATCATCATAATGTGCTTGAAGACAGTAAATCTCATATCCCTCGTATGTTGCAACTGGCATAAATGACAGAGTATCAGAAGCCTAGAGTAGATATGATCACTGAAGAGAATCCCTGGCTAGGAATGGTCCTTTAAAAGCTTGGGATGTTGAAACACAGTGTGACCCATAGAATAAATAGCCAAAAAAAAGCTTGCCGTTTTAAAAAGAACTGCTTCAAGCATAGACAATAACTAAAGAGAAAATGATTGATGCTGAAATGGCTAAAAACAGGTTTAGAACTGTCCAACTGTTTCACAGACAAAATGTAATCAGAAAAACATCCTGGGTGAGCGTGATCAGAGATGACAGAGGGGACTTGTGTCCCCGGCCCAAAACAGTCACTGTAGGACGTCATTAATTGGTCAAAATATGCGACACAAAACATTTCCTAAAAATGCATCCAAAGACATTTGAACACATCTACAGTTGTCTGGGGTTGCAAGTATAGCCGTTACTTTGACTTTGTTCAATATATACCCTCCAAGCAAAAACTGGACGATTTATTACAGCTGAAGTAAATCAGATAATGTCAAACACGTCCGTTCAACTTTCATTTTGGAACTATTTTTCAACTATGACGGGACGTGTCGGAGGGGGACGTCATTTCAACGGTCCCAATGTTTCCTAGGATGCTTTGTGACTGTCACGGCGTCACGTCATGGCCCAGCTGCCCAGCCGCCAAAGAGGACACCCGCCTGAGGCCATGCCCACAGGAGAGAGTAGAGTCAGCGTGAGTGGATGGAGGCAGGAGCTGCTGTCCAGGTGGGTCCATGCTGCTCACCAGATCTGCACATGCACATTCTTTCCATTCTCCCTCCTTTAACCCTTTCCTTCCCTATTTATCATAAATAAATTACCCATTTTCCCATAAGACCTCGCCTCATGTCCGTACTTTATGGTGCCGCCCGTTACAGTAACGTTGCATGGTAAAAAAAAAAACCTCAGTAGAAAACATAATGTGACGAGAACTCACAGGATTGGGACTAAACAGCGGTGTGTCCAGCTGTTGCTAATGAGACTAATCAGAAAATCAGCTTTTTGTGGGAGCATATAGATTCGACTTTGGAGTGATGGGAAAATGGTCATGTGACTTGACGAGTCCAGAGTCTATTCCAGAGTGATGGGCGTGTCAGGGTAAGAAGGGAAGGACATGAAGCACCATCATGTACAGTGTCCACTGGACAAGTCCTCTGGAGACAGTGTTATGATCTGGGGTTGATCAGTTACTCAGGTCGAGACTCAGCAACGTTATGGGGCAATAAAATGAAGTCAGCTGACGACCTGAATGTACTGAATCACCAGGTTATCACATCTATGGAGGTTTTATTCCCATATTCCAGTTGAAATCATTTTAACACATGAACTGGACACCACAGTTCACAAATTACTTTCTGTTTACAATTCAACAATACCACCAACTCTATGACACAATACAGTTCAATATTTTTCAAATTAAATCAATGGATCATATAAATGGATCCAATTCATTCAACCACTAAAGCCCCACTAAAGAAACACCTCATCTTTAACATCTTTAACAAACACCTCCTCCATGTTTGTTTTTCCCAAAATGTGCGACCTCATTGCTTGGGAGGTGAAATAGCTTTTGATGTCACTTAGCGCCGAAAAGTTAAACTGTGATGAGGGGAAAAAAAAACACACACACACACACCTTCCTCCAGGGTTATGTGTAAAATGTGCACTGAAAAGAACGAGGAAAAGAACTGTTGAGAGTGAAAGCAGTCTTGAAGTGTTAAAAAAAAATTAAAAAGAGCAAGCGATTACCTTGTGGTGTTTTTGCAGCACAGTTTCCCTACAACAAAAGTGTGTATAAATACACCAACAAGACAAAAACATACAAAAATATTGATAGTATTAAAGTGCCATCCTTGTCAGTGGAAATTTTTTTTGAAGAACATCATGCAGAAGGAGAAGAAGCACTTTCTAATCTGAGGACCAGCGCTTAAAGATTGAGAAGTGTGTGTATGTGAGCGTGTGTGTAATAAAGGGAAGAGGGTGTGAAAGGAAGAGACGCCTGGTGAAAGAAATGATGATTACGTGCTGAAGACAGCAGATGATTAAGGAAAGCGTAGAGTTTATTCCTCCGTTATCTCCACTCCTGCGTTTCTAGTTACGAGCGTTGGAGATCTAATTAAGAAGGAAAGATATTTTGGTCTTATCAGCCTCAACACACACACACACACACACACACACAGCCTGAGTACTTCAGGAACATCGCTCTTTGTGAAGTGTGAATGAAAATGCTGCATTGCTACGTCATAAAAAGAATTAACAGTATTTAAAAATATGTTTGATCTTCAGGTTGCCAGATTGGTGTTTTTTCTTCCTCAACACTGATAAATTTGATATTATACAGCTTGTGTTTGTATCAGAATTTAGTTTTGCTAGGTCTTAAGCACTAAAGATTGTTGATCTACTTGGCCAAAGATTATCCCCGCCCCTATTCCTATTCACAGAAAACAAGGGGTTAACCCGTTAACATTCTCACCAAAAAAAAGCAATGTTGCATTTCCTTGAGATAATAATAGCACCTTTTACAATTTTTTTCTTTTCACTTTTTTTCTTTATACTTTTAACAGAACCTACTACAGTGGAACCTTGGATTACCAGCATAATTCGTTCCAGAAGCGGGCTCGTATTCCAAAACACAAGAAATAATTAAAACTCTAATTATTCATTCCACAGCCCCCCCCCCCCCCAAAATAAACTTAAAAATAATTTACACAAAATTTTAAATACAACCTGCACTTTACCTTTAAAGAAATTGTTAAATTAATCCCGACTGATAAGTGTTTCCGTTTGTGCACACAGGCGCTGTGCATGTGTGTGTGTGTGTGTGTGTGTCTGTGTGTGTGTGTGCGTGTGTGTGTGTGTGTGTGTGAATCTAAACTAAGCTACCCTCTCCCCCTTCTAATCTTACAGTTACCCTTCCTCCACTATTTTATTGGAAAAATAAACAAGAAATCTCTGTAATAAAACTCGATTGAGCAACACATTATCGGAAGTAAAAATAAAACAAATTAACCTGAACTTTACCTTTGAAAAGAATTGCGACAGAGCAGAGTTTTTGTGTAGAGCAGAGAGAAAGAGTGTGTGTGTGTGTGTGTGTGTGTGTGTGTGTGTGTCTGTGAAGGTGAATGTAGGAGGAGTCTAGTGTGGGGCACGGTGTCCAATGACGCTAACGCACACAGACACAAAGAGCAGGCTGAGACTTGAGCAGAGAGAGAAAATGGATCTTTAACCTCTCATATCCTTGAGAGGTTAAATATCCTTGAATCTAGCCAAACTCCCAAACTCATTCATAATTCCTTAGTTCTTTTTTAAAGTAATGAGACTTGCTTTTACTTTACACACGCGCTGTACACACACGCATACAGACACAAAATAAAATATGTTTTACACACACACATGGTCACGGTGTTATAGTAAACAGTACACGTGTGCATGGATGTTGATTAGAGACGCACATTAAGACCCAGCAGCGGAGACGATTACCCACAATTCTGCAGCGCAAGAGAGAGAAAAACTGTTGGCTCAGTGGTGATCATGTGACGCTCCGCCTCAAAACAAGAAGCGCATGCGTGATACATGATACTGTACTTCTCGCTCGTAAACCAAGACATGTTAATTTTCCAAGTCAAAATGTATTACAAATCTTTGCTCGTCTTGCGGAACACTCACAAACTGCGTTACTCGTAATCCGAGGTTTCACTGTACAGTATATCCCTCTTCCAAATGGTTGAGATGTCACCTTCATGGTAAAAATCTAAAGAACACACTAACATGGTAATGTTTTGTCATAGCACAAATGTTATTGTGCATTAGATCCAATTTATTCCCCAAGTCATGGTATAAAGCAATTTAAAAGACATTCTGTTTAAAGGCACAAGAACATTGAATGAATATTCTTAAGCATAGCATACCTCAACCAAGTGGTAGAGATGGCTCAATCAAGTTCAACACATGTTCTAATAAGATATAATGATGTCACCAGAATGTTAAACGGTTACACTGTATTTACTCAAATTGGCTCAGTAATTAGCTTTCTACCTAACACTGAACACTAAATATTCCCGCAGTGCTCTCAGACTGATGACATGACCCACCTGACCTGCCCCGTCACACCGTAGCTGTATTTACGCTGTGGATTTATAACTCGGCCGTGTCCATTTCGGCTCCTCGGGTGCCGTTACAGGCCATCAATCGCGTGTTATTGATTTTATATTAACGGAGATGAAGGTCATTGACGGTGACACGCTTTTAGACACTGAGATCAATGTGGTGACGAATATTTCCTGCAGCCTGTGAAATATAGAACTAATCCAATTTGTAAGGTAAAAAGGAGAACAGTCGTGCACTACAGGCTGAGACTCTGTGTTCACGTTAGAACCTGGTAATGTGATTGATTTTATCTTATAAACAATAATTACTCTGAATATTATTGGAAATTCCAGACTAAGAAACCTTTTCTATTTTAAAGTAATAAATGCTAGTATTTTTCAGCATCATTCGTTTGTATATTGATGTATTTATTTTCAGATGTTGTGGCACTTTTAGTGTTAGCAGTGATTAAATATATTCCTGAAACTAGCAAAATTGTCTGCCAAAAGAACAAAACATTTTTGCTTAATTTTTTTTTTGTAAAATTTGATTAGAAAGGAGCTTCATTATCTTATTTTAATAAATTGTAGAAATTTGTACTTTACAATATTTTGACTGGCTAAGATATTTTTTTTCTCTGGCTTCGGTTGGTTTCAATTTTGTGAAAGAAGTATTGATTTAAATGAAAAACAGTCCATAGTAATAATAAGGATCCTTACAGTAGGTTAGTGGAAGATTACAGACAGAAGAATGTACTGTAAATCAGCATATTTCAGGACACTGTTGGGTTTCTGTGTGTAGAGTATCTTGACTGGAAGTGTGGACAAACCTTTTCCACAGTAACATATGCAGTGATGAAACAGACAGCAGAGCTAGAGCTTTTTGGTAGTAAAATACTATTACAACTGCCACAATAAAATGATGTACGATTAGTTAGGTTACCTGGTTAGGTTAAAAAATGTTAGTGTCTACTTGTATAAATAGCAACAAAATATCTTAACAAATAAAAATATTGTGAATCTTGTCATAATGATGTAATATATTCTTATTATAAGTTAACAACAAACTAAATACAAGATTATTTAAGTTATACAGTGGGGTAAAAAAGTATTTAGTCAACCACAGTTGTGCAAGTTCGCCCACTTAACAAGATGAGAGAGGCCTGTAATTTTCTTCATAGGTGAACCTCAACTATGAGAGACAAAATAAGAAAAAAAAAATCCAGAAAGTCACATTGTAGGAATTTTGGTGGAAAATAAGTATTTGTTCACTTACAAACAAGCAAGATTTCTGGCTCTCACAGACCTGTAACTTCTTCTTTAAGAGGCTCCTCTGTCCTCCATTCGTTACCTGTATTAATGGCATCTGTTATCAGTATAAAAGTCACCTGTCCACAACCCCAAACTGTCACACTCCAAACTCCACTATGGCCGAGACCAAAGAGCTGTCAAAGGACACCAGAAACAAAATTGTAGACCTGCACCAGGCTGGAAGACTGAATCTGCAGTAGGTGAGCAGCTTGGTGTGAAGATATCAACTGTGGGAGCAATTATTAGAAAATGGAAGACATTCAAGACCACTGATAATCTCCCTCGATCTGGGGCTCCATGCGAGATCTCACCCTGTGATGAGCTCAAGAACTGTGAGCAAAAATCCCAGAACCACATGGGGGGCGGGGCTAGTGAATGACCTGCAGAGAGCTGGGACCAAACTAAAAAAGTCTACCATCAGTAACGCACTGCGACACCAGGGACTCAAATCCTGCAGAGCCAGACGTGTCCCTCTGCTTAAGACAGTACATGTCCAGGCCCATCTGAAGTTTACTAGAGAGCATTTGGATGATCCAGAAGAGGACTGGGAGAATGTCAGATGGTCAGATGAAACCAAAATAGAGCTTCGTATTTGGAGGAGCAAGAATGCTGAGTCGCATCCAAAGAACACCAGACCTACTGTGAAGCATGGGGGTGGAAACATCACGCTTTGGGGCTGCTTTTCTGCTAAGGGACCAGGACGACTGATCCATGTAAAGGAAAGAATGAATGGCGCCATGTACCGTGAGATTTTGAGTGGAAAACCTCCTCAGCAAGGGCATTGAAGATGAAACGTGGTTGGGTCTTTCAGCATGACAATGATCCCAAACACACCGCCTGGGCAACAAGGGAGTGGTTTCATAAGATGCATTTCAAGGTCCTGGAGTGGCCGAGCCAGTCTCCAGATCTCAACCCCATAGAAAATCTTTGGAGGGAGTTGAAAGTCCGTGTTGTCCAGCGACAGCCCCAAAAACATCACTGCTTTAGAGGAGATCTGCATGGAGGAACGGGCTAAAACACCAGCAACAGTGTGTGAAAACCTTACAGAAAACATTTGACCTTCATCATTACCAACAAAGGGTATATAACAAAGTATTGAGATGAAATTTTGTTATTGACCAAATACTTATTTTCCACCATAATTTGCAAATAAATTCTTTAAAAATCGTACAATGTGATTTTCTGGATTTTTTTCCCTTCTTATTTAGTCTCTCATAGTTGAGGTTCACCTATGATGAAAATTACATCTTGTTAAGTGGGAGAACTTGCACAATTGGTGACTGACTAAATACTTTTTTGCCCCAGTGTATGTAGATAGACATATTTTTACTTATTCATCAGTTGTTCTTTTTGCATGTCTACACAAAAAAAATTAGACTTGAAATCATGAATACGTTTACAAATAATTATAAGAATTATATATTTAGATTGTCATAATCTTACATTAAACTGTAGATTAATTTGACTAGATTTAAGATATTTTTGCTAGTTACAATTTTTTGTGTATGACCTATTAACTGCAACTGCGGAGTGTAACATCAGAAATAAATGGCGTACACACACACACACACACACACACATATATATATATATATATATATATATATATATATATATATATATATATATATATATACTGTATGGCTTCTGGTGAAAATAGTTGAATGATGCAAGTTACAGTAAGTGTTGATGAATCGTGAAGAATTTCTCAAGGTTGATAAGCTAAAAATGTAAAACTAATCAACATTCACAACATTCTATTCATATACTGTAGGTTAGATTGTAAAAACATCGCAGAAAGTGAATATATTTTCAATACAGTTCCATTTATCTACACTTTTTAAAAATATGATTACAAAAAAACAAATACAAGTTTACTTTTCATCAAATTTTACTAAAATTTTATGTAAATAATTTCTTATAAATTTTGCTAGGTTTAGGGATTTATTTCCTGTATGGATAAAAAAAGACATTTTCACATATAATTTTTGTTACGTTTGAATAGAAACAAGCTTAATAATCATATTTGGTTTATTGTAAACATATTTTAAGAATTTATAGATCGTACCTTGGCAAGTGAAATATTCATGAATCTAGACAAAACTAAGATTTTGTTTTTCACTAATTTGTCATTTGCTTATTTTATTAATATTTTTAAAGAAGAAAGTCTTACCAACATTGGTATCAAGTCTAGACATTTCCTGTCTAATAAACAAATACGTTACAGTCATATAATGTAGTCACGGCTAGCCTGTGTGTGTGCTAGCTTCGGCGTAAAGCTAGCAGTTTTGTTAGCATGCTAATATCCGAACGAAGGGACATCGCAGTAGTCAGGAATGTGAGAGTGTACGTGAAGATTTTTCGTTTTGGGATGGGTTTGGGGAAGTCTCAGGATTTGATAAGGAGGGAGGGAGGAATCTTATAACCTCAGACTGTTAGGCATCAACGTGCTAGACCACAAACCAAGTCTCAACATCATTTCTGAAGGATTATTGAAGGCTCTGGCAACTCAAAACCTCAGTATAGGACGGGATGCACATCAGTGGTGTACAGTACAAAACGGCATGCTGATAATGCCACTGTAGAACAGCATGCTCACACACACACACACACACACACACACACACTCACATGTTCGCTTTAAATCCATGTGTAATCTTTCCCTGACAAGTGTGTGAACACTTTCAGTCCTGCTTTCACTCCTTTCCTCTGTTTTTTCCGTCCTCGTCCGGCTCTTTTGCTTTAGCCTGTATGTTTTGAGTTTTAGAAGAAAAAAAACCCCGGCAAATCCAGCGAGAGGGCTTTTTGATGGAAACGCTCCGAGTCTGAAGAATACACACAACGTCGTATTGTCCTGCTTTACACCGGGACGAGTGTGTGAAAAGCAGTGAGCCTCTTATCGGCGCCCAACAGCTCTGGAATTCAGCGCCATGATAAAGTGGCATGGCGGGAAAACCTTACAAGGCTGGCATGCTCCGAAAACGGATTAGGTTTATTTTTTTCCCTTGTTGACATAAGCTTCCTGGAAAAAAAAAAACCCCTAATCAATCAGACCGGTGTTATGAGAGCTGTGAGATTAAACCACTCCTTTTAATCCTGACACTGGACCATTTATTACGCTGGTGAAATGTACAGCATTAGTGTGTGTGTGTGTGTGTGTGTGTGTGTGTTTGTGTTTGTGTGTATACACCATGAAAGAATGACCGAATTTACATGACCGTGATGTCATCCTGATCAAAATCTTACTTAAAAATATAGCTGATATTATACGTATATCTTCTTATGTTTTCTTTATAACACAGTGCTGTTCTGGATTCCCATTGATCAGATTCGTTTTGTAAATAAACACCAGCTCTGGCGGATTTTACAGAATATGATGAGGTTTTTCCTCTAAGGGGATTTGATTTAACATGTTAGAAAGGAGTCTCCAGTGTCAGAGCTTTGTAACACTGTAACTATACAGTAGGTTTTCTGACTTCTTCAGGATCGTATATTTTTCCTTCCGTCTAAATGACGTGTGTCTATCCGTGTGTGTATCTTAGTATGCAGCTGTGCGGGTATGTGTGAGAGTGTGTACTGTATGTGTGTATATCTCTCAGCAGATGTGTGTTTCCCCTTGAGGAGCCACACAGAAATAATGGCCAGCTGGAGGTCCCCTTAGGATAATAATAAGGACAGTGGTGTCTTTGGAGTGTGGAAGAGGGATGAGGCTGGTCCCTTGTGAGTAGAGGAGAGGCATGTGCGGGATTGCTTTGGAGTGTGGAAGAGAGATGAGAATGGTTTCTTTAGGAGTGTGTGGGACTTTGGGTGTGAGTGTGGAAGAAACATGAGAATGGCTGGTCGTTATAGTGAGGGACGAAGATGACCCTTCTGAGTTTGGAATAGGGGTGAGAATGTGGAAGGAGTTTGATGGCACACATTTGTGAGTGTGATGTGAAATGAGGATGGTTCATTAAGCAACGTTTGAAATCTGTGTTTCATTTGGATAACAAGCTCTGACTTTTCCCATCAGACATATCTGGTGTGATCAAGAACTTTTTACTTTTTTATTCATGTTTTTCTTTTTTTATTACTATTTTTTTTTTAATCTTAAGAGCACTGCGATTTTCATGCCATTTAATGAAGCCAAAAGTGTAACCTTCCGAAAAAGTTCCTATAAACCAACACAAAAGCAGCCGCACTAGTGTTCTAGGGGCGGAGCTTTTACATATTTAGAGTTAATGGCGCCAAAAGCGGATAACGAGAATTTTTTCAATGAAAAAAAAATAAAAAAAAGGCATTGAACTCTGTGCTGATAATCAGCATGTGTTCTGTTAGGTATTTACTTAAAATAATCATTTTGTAGAAAGTAAAGCTGTTATGGATGTGTTGAACTCGAATGCTCGTTTTCTGCTTTTGGCGACATTAACTTTAAATGTGTTAAAGCCCCGCCCATAAATGCCCCGTGCAGCTGCTGTCAAATTGGTTTATATGCAGTTTCTCAGAGGGTTACACTTTTGGCTTCCTTAAAGGGGGCCATTAAACCTGGCACACTCTTCAGATAAAAAAAGAAATAGTAATCAATACAATAAAACAATTGGGTTTCTCATTGTTTAATTTGTGGTTTTATATCAAAAAACAAACTAACCAATGATACACAGATTATTCAACATTCTCCACTTTTTTTTTTTTTTTTTTTTGCTTTTAGCAGACCTTACCATAGGCCTCTTCCAAATACTTGATACGTTGCTTCAGGGTGAAAGTGTCAATACGTCCAAGTATCAAGAAAATCAGAAGACATTTGTGTGACACAGCAAAAATGTTATCAGTCATTAGATCAATTATATTTCTTGCCGTATGCTCTGAAACAATAAAGAAAAACCACTATATAAAGACACAGCCAAATCAAATAGATACTTTTTTTTAAAGCATGGAATACCTCAACCAAGTGGTAGAGATGGCTTAATCAGGTTAAGTTCAACACATACTGTAAGATGACTCAAAATGTGGTCTAGTAAATATTTGACCTGAATTTTGAAAGGGATTAAAATCTTCAAGAGTGAAAAAGGAATGAGGATAAACATTTTGAAGGGTGCATTCTCAAAAAAGGAAGGATGAGTATGGACCTTTCAGATTACAAAACTCTTCAATGTGAGAGAGACATGTGTATGAACCTTTCTTAATTTGAAAAAGAGATAAGGTTGAACTCCTTAGAATGTATTAGAGGTATAAAGTGAGTTCCACTGATGGCTGAGAGGTGGATGAAGATGGGCTGTTGTCAGTGTAGAAGAAAAAGGATGTAATTTGTGAGTGTGGTAAAGAAGTAATAATCCTTAAGAGTAAGGAAGAGGGATGAGGATGAGGGTGAAAGAAGGATGAGGATGTTCACAGGAGCAATGGGAATGAGACTGAACCAGAAAATGTGTAATAGAGAACTGACTCAGATTGTGAGAGAGGGATGAGGATAGAACTCCGGTTGTGAGACAGATGAGGAGGAACTCACTGGTTTGTTATTGAAGCATGTTGTACACTGTGAGAGAAGGATGATGGACCCCCAAACATTGCAAGAGAGAGATGTTGATAGTCAGATTATGAACGGTCCCTTTAGAGTAGTGGTTACAAAACATTGGGTCGCAGCCCACAGGTGGGTCACATGAGATTGTATCGGGGTCGCCCAGGTTGAGATTTATGGCTGCAGTACAGTACACCTATCAGTCAGATGGTTAATTTTCTACCACTGTCATGGATGTCATGTGTCTCAATTCGGAGGCCTCATCCTTCAAAGGGTGTATTTGAAGTCTGACGTCATAGCCTCACTAATAAGGATGCCCTGTTTCTAAGACTCATTCAAATGCAGCCGACAAATAAAGACTTATTTCTCTGAAAACAAGGGATGCAATGGTATATACAGGTGCATCTCAATAAATTAGAATATCATTGAAAATTTGATCATCAAAAAGTGAAACTCATATTATATACTGTAGACTCATTACACACAGGCTGATTTATTTCACGTGTCTTTCTTTTTTTTATTTTATTTAGATAAATGATGCCTTACAGCTTATGAAAACCCATTATTTAGTGTCTCAGAAAATTTGAATATTGTGGAAAAGTTCAATATTGATGACACGTAGTGTCGCACACTAATCAGCTAATTAACTCAGAACACCTGCAGAGGTTTCCTGAACATTTAAATAGTTCCTCAGTCTGGTTCAGTAGGCTGGCTGTTTACAGAGTGCTGTATTCAAGCACATTAATGGAAAGTTGAATGGAAGAAAAAAAAATGGGGTAGAAAAAGGTGCACAAGCTGCCTCCGAGTGGCGCAGTGGTAAAGTGCTCACCCTATCATCCGGAGATCGCTGGTTCGAACCCCGGGTGATGCTGTTTTCCTCTCACAGCCGGAGGCCTCGAGAGAGCTAAATTGGCCGAGCTCTCTCAGCGGGGAGGGATGAGAGGTATTAGTGCTCCCACATTAATTCCACGGCAATTCTACGCCATTCGGGGTGTCTGCGAGCTCGCGCACGCGGAGGGAGCGGATAGCGCTGGTCTAGAGTGTGTTACGACGCCCCCAACGGTGCGTGAGTGAGCAGTTCGAAAAGATGCGGTCGGCTGGCGTCACGTGGTTCGGAGGAAACGCGTGATAGTCTTTGGCCCTCCCGACTGAGTGGTACTGTAGTAGTAGCCTTAATCTGGGAGCCCCCTAGTGACGGGAGGGAATTGGACACGACTAGATTGGGGAAAAATCGAGGAAAAAGAATTGCACAGGACTAAGTTTATAAAAAAAAAGAAAAAAGGAAAAGGTGCACAAGCAACAAGGAAAACCGCAGCCTTGAGAGAATTATGAAACGAAGCACATTGAAGAATATGGGGGGAGATTCAACAGAAGTTCACTGCAGCTGGAGTCAGCGCTTCAAAAGCCACCACTCACAGACGTATACAGGATACAGGCTACAACTGTTTCATTGCTTCCGCCAAGTCACTCTTGAACCAGAGACAATGTCAGAGGTGTCCTACCAAAAGGACAAAAAGGACTGGACTGTTGCTCAGCACACCAAAGTCCTCTTTTCAGATAAAAGTAAGTTTTGCATTTCATTTGGAAATCAAGGTCCCAGAGTCTGGAGGAAGAGAGGAGAGCCACGGAATCCAAGTTGCTTGAGGTCCAGTGTGAAGTTTGCACAGTCAGTGGTGGTTTGGGCAGACCTGTCATCTGCTGGTGTTTTAGAGCACTTCATGCTTCCCTTTGCTGACCAGCTTTATGGAAATGCTGATTTTATTTTCCAGCAGGACTTGGCACCTGCCCAAACTGCCAAAAGTACTAATACCTTGTTTAAGGACCATGGTATCCCTGTGCTCGATTAGCCAGCAAATTTGCCCGACCTAAACCCTGTAGAGAATCTATGGAGTATTGTGAAGATGAAGATATGAGACACCATACCCGACGACGCAGAAGAGCTGAAGGCTGCTATCAGAGCAACCTGGTCTTCCATACAGTAACACCTCAGCAGTGTCACAGACTGATGGCCTCCATGCCATGCCGCATTGCTGCAGTAATTCATGCAAAGGGAGCCCCGTCCAAGTACATTCAAGTACATCAGGTGGTGGACTTCATTTTATTGCCACATAACGGTGCTGAGTCTAGACCTTAGCAACTAAAGCAACCCCAGATCATAACACTGTCTCCAGAGTCTTGTATAGTGGACACTAGGCATGATGGGTGCATGGCTTAATGCGCTTCCCTTCTTACCCTGATGTGCCACTAACCACACGTGGTTTTCTTATGACCCACACAACTATTCAGCAGCAATCCTGCGAGTTCTCGTCACATCATGTGTGTATGGAAATGCTTTAGTTTAACTTCTTAAGTGATCTCCATTCATGATAATTTTTTCTGACCACAATCCTTCCACAAAGTTGACGATTCTGCACTATTACCTTACATTGTTTAATAACGTGTTGAAAAGTTTTAACCGAATTTCAAATCTCCTTAATTGTTTTACAGTAGCAATAATTTGATCCTTTTGAAATTGAGACTTTTTTTTGGGCCAGGCAGTGTATAATATATGAAGATAGACAAATGCAATAAATGGGACTTAAGCACTGTCGCCTTGCACCTCCAGGGTCTGGGTTCGATTCCCCGGCCAGGCTCAATTCCCGTCTCTGTGTGCATGGAGTTTGCATGTTCTCCCTGTGATTGGGTGTGTGAGTGTGTGTATGTGTGTGTGCCCTGCGATGGATTGGCACCCTGTCCAGGGTGTACCCCGCCTAGAGCCCGAAGTCTCCTGGGATAGGCTCCAGGTCCCCGCGACCCTGAACACAGGATTAACCGGTATAGAAAATGAATGAATGAATGAATAAATGGGACTTAACCCATATAAAAAATAATGGGACTTACATGAAATCTGCTACCTGAATGACATATTTCTATAAACTGAGGTTAAGTTTTGTTACCAACAGAAACTACGTATGCGACAATTCAGAAAAACAGCTGGTGACACAGACAGAAAGTCCTCCGTAGACCAAACCTTCTTACTTCAGATTGGCCTTCAAGTCAGTGAAGACCGCAAGCCTACAAAGATGATGTAGGCCGCTTCCTATAAAGGGTCAGGATGGCCTGTCACTTTTGAAAAAGTGGGTCCCTAGGAAAAGGTTTGGGAACCACTGCTTTAGAGCATGTTAGAGATATAAAGGTAGACCTGTTGGAGTCTGAGAGAAGGATGATCTGGTTGGCAGATTTCGGTTGATCTCGAGTTGTTGTGTTGTCAGTATGGGAGACAGAACAGAAGAAGACTGAAATTTGTGAGTGTGGAAAGGAAGTGAAGTGAGACATCTTCCATCAGAGTGAGGAGGCGATATAACTACAGTCGCTTCAAGGGTGAGAGAGTGAAAAAAAACAAAGAGTTGAGGATAGTTTTATCCTTGGAGCGTGATAAGGAGGGGTCCAATGAGGATGAGTGAAACATGTGAAGAGAAATGAAGATAGGCAGCTCAGACTGGGACAGAAGTATTGGGATAGTTCCTTCAGATAGCAAGAAGGATAAGATTGTAAGAGAGGGGTGAGGATGGACCTTTCAAATTGCAAAGAGGGATGAGGATGGATCGTTCAGATTGTGAAAGAGGTTGTGTGTGTGAGAGAGAGAGAGATCTTTGAGTTTGGAAGAAAAGGCTTATGATAGTCACTTCAAAATCCAATAGAAGCGACGGGGATGTGAGGATGACGATGATGAAAAAGAATGGAAGATGAATAGGGTTGGTGCTTTCAGAGTACGAAAGAGTGACGATTTTTTTGGAGGACAAACCTGGAATGTTTGAGGATTTTGAGAGTGTGAAAAAGGAAATAGTATGGATGGAGGTCAGAATATAAAATAACGAGTTTAAACAAATAAACTAATACATTAAAATATATACATCTACTTTTTAAACAGAGCCGAAGCAAAAATATACATTTTGGTTGGTGATAACGGGCTCTTTGTTACCCCTGCCACTGTTAAAATTGCTACGACATGCTTCATTTAGATACAATTAAGAAATTTAATTGCATTCTGCGTGTTAATTTAGACCGTGGCATCGTCCTCGCTGCATGCTCCAATAAAACCAAGGTCTTTCAACTGGACTGAGCGTACGAGCCACCGTGACTGTCCGCCTTATTACACGCTAATTATCATTAGTATCTGCAAAGTGATATTTTGTATATATTCAATATTTTATCACTGTGTCACATTACTAACTAGAAATTAATAAAAAGTATGACATGTAATGTTTATATTCCATATAAAACCAAAATGATGTTCAGAGAAAATCAATTATGATAAATGATAATTTAACTTAAATAATTTCCTGGATCTGACCCAATGCACTCACCTTGTGCAAACACAGCAGCAGCAAGATGGTTTGGATTTTTCGCATCTTGGATGCTTTTTTGTTTTTTTTGTTTTTTGCTTCAGTGTCTTATAAGAGGAGGAGAAAATCCAGAGTTTTTACATGTCCGTTAGGAAACGCCATTACTGGAACGACCTGCATAGAAATGGGAGGCGTATATTTAATTAAATAGATAAAAGAATCTACACAAATTAGACTATTATCAAGGACTCAGGTACTACCTATAAATATGTTTAATCACTATAAGTAAATGTAAAATTAATGTAATTAATCTAACAAATTCCTAAACTAATTCATATTCCTGACATTATATTATATTACACACAGACACACATAAAATACAGAACATTTTAAGAATCATGCTTGTTTATAATTATCTTCTGAATACAATGTAATATAAAATAATTTTTAATTAAAAAATAAATAATTTAATTGCAGCAAATAAATAAATAATAAATAACCTAACTTATTGATCAAAATATGTAATAAATAATATTGAAATAATTAAAACTTTTATAAAGGAGTATAATCTTTATGATTGATATTAATGCTTGATATTTTTAGGGATGCGACACATTCACTTCCTGTTTAATTAGTCCATCTATTATAATCTTTCATAATATACCAGCTCATCGTGTGTTTCCATTTCAGAGCGTGCAGTGAAGTCAACCACAATAACCCGACAATCCGTCAAACAAAATTGTTATAAAGAATCATCACACTTTTATTCTTTTCCAATTAATATGATTGTAGTAGTGTAGGAAGTTTTTATATCCTAAATGTTTGAGGTATTGCTTAATATTAGAAAAAAAGCATATAAATTTACAAGCAAGAACTGCCACGCTGAAACCTCCAACTACAGACAATTAATGTTTTCAAACAAAAGAAATACAGCAATATTTTTCATTTAGAAATTACAATTATTTAAAAGTAAATGATTATTAAATAAAATAAATGACAAAAATACCTTAAAATGCATCAATCAATCATTAAATCAATCAATCAATCAATCAATGGATCAATAATAGCAATGGGTTTCATCTAATAAGATTAATGATAATATAAGATATTAATGATATTATAAGGACTAAATGGAAAAGTAAGTTATAAATAAAACTGAAATATGAAACACCAGTTAATATTTCTCCAAATAAACACAACTACAGTTTTTCATGCAATAACAAAAATGCAATGGATTGTAAACAATAATAATAAAACTAATAATAATAATAATAATAATAATAATAATAATAAACCAGTTAATAAATGTGGATAAAAAATAAACAGGCAATTAAGGTAAAAATTTGCGCTCGTACTGTACTGCATTGTAGCTTGTAGATGACGTAAACACAAAGCAATTTAAATTTAAAGCCATGACATAAATAAAAGCCATTCAGCTGAAGTTAATGTTAATGTTTGAGAAGGTCCTAAAGTGCTTTTCAATGAAACTGAATATCGACCGGATTAAAACATGAACAAGTAAAAATATTTCAAAATGTCCATGCAGATACTTGAACTTGAAAAAAAATTTTGTGTTGAAAAACATCCTGAGTTTATGTTCAACTCTCATATGAGGTCAGGTATACTTTTCATTTTGAAATTCTAAAGTATTATGTGTGTAAAATAATTGAATGTATAATATCATAGGGTTTAGGGAAATACATATAACAAATATAATATTTGGGATTGACATTAAATGAAAAATGGGACACCATGGGAGACAATAAAATGCAAAAAGACTTCTTTAAAAGATCATAACTGTCTTCTGTAGGTGTGTGTCAGGTGTAAAGTAGTGCAGATCTCACCTTCAGAGCCGTGAAAGATGTTGGAAAAGTCTTCCTGACTCCTCATGCAGGTGACTCTCGGAAGAAAACTCGACAGTGCTGATGAGGAGTAAAAGCCAGTGATGTGTGGGTGAGTTTCAGCGTGGTGGCATGTTGAGTGCTGTGGATCTGACGTGAGGAGATGCGAGTTCTCTTTACTGTTCCTGAGTCAATCCTTGGTGAGCAGGTGCCATGATCTTCTGTTAGAGCTCCGGTGATGCTCGGTGGAGAGCTGCAAGCATCCCTCTGTGAAGTCTTCTCACTCACACAGCAGATCTGGAGCTCAGCAACACTGTTCAAGCATTTAACTCTTTACAAACCTCCATCCTGGGTTGCCAGATTGGACCTGATGCTTCGGTCCTAAAAACTACATTCAGTTTACAGTCTTTTATTATTATTATTATTATTATTATTATTATTATTATTATTTTCTCTGTTACTCCTACAGACACAGTTTTGGATGCTTTTTGCTTGTAGTTTCTTTAATGTATAAGAAACATTCTTCGTCAGATAGATTATGTAGATTTTTTTGTTTTTATTGTGTTACACACGTCCCTTTAGGAGCCACAACCTGTGATTGCAGGAGCTACTGTATGACTTGCTGTGCATTTTTCTACCAAATTCCCCCATACAAATTTCAGTATCCTTCAGAGTGTATTATTTAGTAGTTCAGTGCACGGGCTCGGATTGAGCTATTTTAGTGGACTTGCTGCTGTTTTTTTTGTAGTGTTCCAGTAGTTACAGTTCAAAGCTCTTCACATTGACACTAAACAAGGAGTTGTCATTTTGAACCTAACGATCCATTACACAACTTATACTGTAGCTTCCAACATTGCTATGTTGTTTTTATAGTTATAATCTAGGCTTTTTTTATGCATGGTTGAATTTTATGCTAATATCCAGGATTCACAGTAAAAAAAAAAAAAATTAATAAAAAAAAATACCCTAAAGTAACTTACTAGTAAAGTACGGGATCAAATTTGTCAATGTTAGAAAGACACATTTAGTCTGATTGTTACTAAAGGCTGATACATCTGACATATATATGGTCAATCTGGCAACCCTGTATGTGTCTGGATGGAGAAAGTGATAAAACCAGAATATTGTTACAGTTAACAGCCTCAGTGTTGGATGAAGACCTAAAGAGGTCGAATTTTGTGTCAAATTTCATTCTGGTTTTTTATTAATTATACAAAATACGTGAAAAAAAAATGAAGTGACACTGTACGGATTAATGAAACACAACAGTATACGAGTTACTAAATATTGTAAATGTAAGAGATTTTTAACAGTTTGTCCAAACAATAAACATTAGTTAATAAAGATTAGAAATGTAATTTTGTATTTATATTTAATATTTTTGTCATTAAGTTGTCATTTAGAATGTGTTTGCAAAATGATATTTTAATTTTAATTTTACACTTGTTTATGCAGGTATAAAAGTTAAATAGATTTAATCATTTGAGTTTGCAGTTTAGTAACTTGACATTCAACATGTTTGTTAACAGCACCACCATGTGGCTGAAGACATCAATTACCACCACTGCTACTTAATATGCAGTGAAAGGCTTATATGACTAGTCGTAACCTTAAATGAAGAAAAAAAGGGATAAATACATTTTAATAGAGTACAATATACAGTATATTGTAGTCTATTGAGTGGTTAGCACTGTCGCCTTGCACCTCCAGGGCCCGGGTTTGCATGTTCTCCCCGTGCTTGGTGGGTTTCCTCCGGGTACTCCGGTTTCCTACCACAGTCCAATGACATGTAGGTTAGGCTAATTGGTGTTTCCAAATTGCCCGTAGTGTGTGTGCCCTGCGATGGATTGGCACCCAGTCCAGGGTGTCCCCGCCTCATGCCCTCAGCCTCCTGGGATAGACTCCAGGTCCACGCAACCCTGTATATGATGAGTGAGTGAGAGTGTACTCTATTGAAATGTATTTCTCCCTTTATATATATATATATATATAGTACATGTGACAAATAATAATAATAATAATGACAAATAATTGATTCTTTATCTTGTATCTGTAATATGAAAATGCAGCATTTTTTAAAAATGTATTCATAGAATCTATGCATTATGCAGTTACTTTTGTTGCTGTCTTATCTTTTATCTTTCGATATAAAGTAAAGTAAAAATTCATGAGTACATATAGTACTCGCAATCACCAAATATACAGTCCTGCCAAACTACTAATAATTTAAAAAAACTTTTAAAGAAGAATAAACATCTACTTTAGAGATATTGAATCATACATTTACACTTTACACAACATATAAGCTGTAATTCCTCTTCTAATGTTAGGAAATGAAGAACAAATTGAACATGTGTACAGATACAGTATGTAAACAATAATGAGTCATAAAACTAAGATAATTAAGGAGTTGTAGGACAACTAGGCAGAATACTGAGATAATTAGCACAGTATCCTAATAATAAGGCAGGATTTTGTGATAATAAGGCAGAAGGTTAAAATGTATAGAGCTAGAACATTGATAAGGCAGATGGTTAAAGAATAAGAATAAAGCAGAACTCTAAAATATTAGGAAAGAAATATAAAAAGAGGTTTGAGTTAACAAACTGCTGAATGTTGAGATAAGTTACAAGACTGAGATACAGGACCAAGGCAGAAGTTTAAAATAATAACTCAGTATATTCAGATAGTGGAAACTAAAGTGAGATAATGATTAAAATGTTGAAATAATAAGGCAGAATATGGAGATAGGTCAGAATAACCCTATAATAAGTCCGGCTTCTAAGATGAGTTGAACTTTTGATGGAATTAAGCAAAAATTTGAATTGATAAGTCAGATATTTAAATAATAAGTCAAAATATTTAAGATGACTCAATTCTATTTTTTTTTTGTGTAGTCACAAAGCAACTTTACAGAATATATATATATATATATATATATATATATTAGGAGTAAGTTTTCAATTTGTTTAGGTTTTTATTCATTCATTCATCTTCTATACCGCTTAATCCTGTTTTCAGGGTCGCGGGGGGCCTGGAGCCTATCCCAGGAGACCTCGGGCACTAGGCGGGGTACACCCTGGACAGGGTGCCAATCCATCGCAGGGCACACACACACACACACACACACACTCACACACCCAATCTGACCCAAATTGCCACTATGGGCAATTTGGGAACTTCAATTAGCCTAATCTGCATGTCTTTGGACTGTGGGAGGAAACCGGAGTACCCGGAGGAAACTCCATGCACACAGAGACGGGAATCGAGCCTGGCCAGGGAATCGAACCCGGCCCCTGGAGGTGCAAGGCGACAGTGCTAACCACTACACCACCGCGCCGCCTGGCTTTTTAAATCACAATCACACTTTTGTTTATGTAGGAAATAAATAGGTTTATTCGACTGAATGAGGGCCTCATTTTTGGAGGAATATATCATATCCTGGTCTGTTAGTACAGAATGCCTTCTTGTGGAAGGAAGAGGTTCGGTTCCCTGATGGAGAACCACAGCCATGGGGTGAACGTGTTGGTCTACTGCCCTGATAAAAACCAAAGGGAATTTGGTATAAAACCTTGTGCCAAATTAAATATGCAGCTCAGATGAGGCGACCCCTAACTGGAGGCAACAGAAATACTTATAAATATGAAGATTTTTGGAATGATATTGTTCCCCTAAAGTTCTTTCTTTTGTTCCCTTTTCCTTCCCACACAGGAAGTACGAGGCAATGCTGTTCCTGCCCAGGGACTGAGGATGAGGAAAATGTTCCTTCTGAGGTTTTTTGTTTACACAGCAGGAATAAGAGACGTGTAGTCATTAGCTCAGATGTGTGCAGATTAGTGTGGAAACGCAAGCTTTGTGTCCCTTTGTGTGAAAAGCTGTGAGACGAGCTTGGCGAAGGCTTTATCCCACTTCGTGGACTTTGAAATGTAGGACCACAGGTTTACAATCTGATGTGATTGGAGCTTGAGACAACACACACACACACACACACACGCGCGCTCGAAAACCTTTGCACGCGAGCTCATAGACAAATACACACAGGCACGCAACCTCATACACCCCCACACGGCCCCTCCTTCCTCCCAGAGTCTCATATTTCCTGTTGTGCCTGAGAGAGGCTCAGTAGGAATGCTAAGTGCCTGACCAGCTCTTCTCTCATTCCTACTCCTTGTTTTATGTTCTTCTCTGCTTTCTTTAAACTGAAGTTTTTGAAACTAATCATGCCTCGTCTTCTTGCAGCTCTGCAGCTGCTGCTTTATCTTTGCAGCTTTTTAGGACCAGCAGAAGGAGGGAAGGTCCTGGTGATGCCTGTGGATGGCAGCCACTGGCTCAGTATGAAGATCCTGGTGGAGGAGTTGTCTCATAGAGGACATGAAATGGTGGTTCTGGTTCCTGAGACCAGCTTGTTTATCCGTGATTCAGATGCGTACACCACTAGGATCTTCAAGGTTCCCTTCACCAAGGATGAACTGGATGGCAGCATGAAACAGTTGAAGGAGCGCATTACGAAAGCACCGCAGTTCTCAGACTTATTGGAGAACTTGTCTGGGCTCCTCAGCTTCACTGACATGCAGGTGAAAGGATGTGAGGCGCTGCTGTATAACGGGCCTCTGATGCAGAGCCTGCGTGATGAACACTTCGATCTCATGCTCACAGATCCCTTCCTTCCTTGTGGCTCCATTATTTCCGAGGCGTTCTCTCTTCCTGCGGTTTACTTCCTGCGTGGAATTCCTTGTGGCTTAGATCTGGAGGCTACTCAGTGCCCGGCACCTCCATCCTATGTCCCACGCTTGTTTGTAGACAACACCGATGTCATGACGTTTCCTCAGAGAGTCAAGAACGTGCTCATGGCAGGTTTCGAGGGTGTCCTGTGCAAAATACTTTTCTCCAGTTTTGATGAACTCACCAGCAGATATCTCAAGAAACATATTACATATAAAGAAATCCTTGGAAATGCAGCAATTTGGCTTCATAGATATGACTTCACCTTCGAATACCCAAAACCTGTAATGCCCAATATGGTAAGAATCGGGGGCATCAACTGTGCCAATAAGAAACCTCTACCTGCGGTGAGTTATGATCATTCATTTAGTTTTTATTTAGTTTGTTTTAGCTTAAAATATTATTAATGAAGGTGCACCATAGTGACTTTAAATAATGTTCTTCATAAAGATGATATATTTCTTTAGTAGGATTTCAGATGAATTATACTAGAATATCTAAGTTATATAATTATAATATCTTACATACTGTATGCAGTAGCAACTGTTCAATAAGACAATTTGATACTGCAGTATTATTCTAGTGCAAGTGCAACAGTACTGTACAACAGCAACAATTTATACTGTGCAATATTATCACTGCAATAGAAACTGTGCAATAATGACTTTTAAACTATGCAATATTTGTGCAATTATTGTTTTTTTTTTTCTATTTGTTTTGTATTTATAATGTTCCTATTTTTTTTTATTTACACAATTATTTTTTCTTCGCTGCTGTAACAAAGAAATTTCCCCGCTGTGGGACGGATAAAGGTGTATCTTATCTTATCTTATCTTATCAATATTTTCCGATAATATACAGTAACAGCCCTACTGTAGGTGTTTTACCATAACAAGTTATCAAAAATAAGGATAACACATTATACTTTTAATCCATTTACAGTTACATCTAATGTTGCTAATGTTACATCTGTAAAACATTTCAACATTCTCTTACTGTATATTATAGCAAGTACAGTATACAATCATTCACTTAACAAGTGCTCTTCTTTCTCTCTTCATGTCAACAAGACAAACGAAACTACAGCTTTACAGAACAAAAAAAAAAAGTACAAAGCATCTCCTCTCTCAAAAACACGTTGGAAAGTTAAATCTTTACATCTGGTGGTTACAAACTGGAAAGTCCTTCCATAAATGTTAAATAAATGTCTCCTTATTGAAAACTTTTCAAAACAAAATCTGCGATTTTGAAAAGCTGTCGTCGATGTATATTTCTGTTTTACAAGTCCCTATGAATAAACCGTTACTATAGAAATGATTATAAACACTATTGATAAACGCGTATTAGGACCAGCGCATTCATTTAAACCGGTGCTACTGTCAGGGCTGTGGTTATAGAAAATGAATCAACACCTTCTGACCAATCAGAATCCAGATTTCAGGAGTACTAAGGTGTACAGTAGGTTGATGTTTTTCTGTTGAAGCTCAATACACAGCATGACTTAAAAACGTCCTGCACAGAGCCTTTAGATGAAAATGGTATAAGATTTTAGATGGTATTCCTGGTCTTTGCCCTTTTAAACCAGGATCAGGATGTTGAGTGATAAAGATTTCAAAGTACTTTTGTAAGTCACTTTGGATAAGGGTGTCTGCCAAATGCTGTAAATGTTAACATGTCTGGCACCAAGACAGGCAGTGGAGGCTCAAACGGTTGAGTTTCCTAATTGGAAGATTGGGGATTTGAGCCCCAGCACCGCCAAGTTGCCACTGTGAGACCTTGAGTAAGGCCTTTAACCCTATCTGCTCCAGGAATGCTGTATCCTGGTTGACCCTGTGCTCTGACCCCGCTTCCAAACTGGGATAAGCTAAAATATTATTTCACTGTGGTGTAAGGTAGTGTACATGTGACAAATAATTTGGTCTTACGACATTAGCAGAACATTTGTTAAGTATGTTAAGTTGTCAGGTGGAGCCTTGGTGGAGTGGACTTTCACTTCCAGTGGAGTTTGTCCTGCACTACCCACAGATGCTCGATCAGACTGGGATGAGTTAGCATTCACTCCTCACATTCATCAGTCAACCCCATGACCCTGTCCTTCCTTGGACCACTTTTGGAGGATACTAACTACTGCATATGGGGAACACCCCACTTGCTGTCTTGGAAATGATCTAACCCAGTCATCTAGACATCACAATTTAGCCCTTATCAACGTCACTTACTGTAGTTCCTTACACTACCCCATTTTTCCTTCTTACAACACACCAACTTCGATAACTGACTGTTCACTTGCTACTGAACACATCCCACCTGTTAACAAGTGCCACTGTAACAAGATCAACCATGTACTGTAAGATGAATATAAGTATATTTCTTTCTTGATATTATTTACATTTCTTGTGTGTGTGTGTGGACAATAATGAGGTCCATTTGTCCATTTAAATTCAAACAGTGCTGTTTGCTTTGTTTGATTTCTTTTGACCAGGCAGTGTATATTTCCATGAAGTTCTGTATTTCTCTTTAGAAAGGCAGAATGAATGTGTGTGATTAGTCGGCATTACACAGCATTTTCATCCTGACCTTTATACAGTTAAGCACAAATCGTCCATGTGCTTTTATCAGATGTTGCCACATTCTAACAAATAAAATGAGTCTCGATTGCTGCGACCCAATCATTTTAAATTTTTTACCAGTAGTCACTACATCTGGCTAAGTTCCCAAAGCTCAGGTTAGAGAATACACTTGCTATTCCTTCATATAGAATTGAGGTAGAATAAAAAGGGAATACTACTCCAGCAGTAATGTGAAAATGTGTGTGTTTTTTTTTTTAATGGTTGTGAAGTTATGATGTTTTCATCAAGGCTTCATATTATACCACACACATGTGCCAAGAATTACAATTAGTTAATTATACGTTGTTTGTTGTGGACCATCCATGAAACAGGTATAAACCTTCATCTCCTCACCACCTCCCTCTCTCTCACTCCCTCTCTGACTGTTACCAAGTGCTGATACTGGAGACTCCTTCCATAATTGTAAGGGTTAACCCCTAGAGGGCGCCAAAACGCCTACTGATTATGTTTGTTTTGTTTCAGTCTAGTTTCAGTTGGACTTTATTTCCCATATGGCACCTCGCTCAGGTGACAAGAGCGCACACTTGAGCCGAGGCGAGCAACTTAAGTTAATTGTTATAAATAGCCGGACTGAAGTTCAGTCAGGCGTCTAGCATTAGTTATCGTTATGTTTTTTTGATGGTTGGTTTCTAGCAAAATGTTATATATTAAAGATTTCTAAGTCCTCTTCGAAAAGAGCTTTTGTTTTGCTTTTGCTGTAATATATCAATAAAAAGACTAATCTGAAGTCCCTGTCTTAGCCTCTGCGATTATGCCACACACACGCCGACCCAAGACACCACATCATGACAATAATGGTTAATCTTCCCTGTGAATGAGCTGCTGCTATAGAAACAATATATCAGTGAAAAGCATTAATATTCCTATAATATAGGCAAAAATATTAGTCTTTGCTTATAGCTTTGCAATCGAACCCAACACAACCTTGGGAATCTTTAGATTATCATGTGATCTCTAATAGAGATTATAAGTAAAATCAGCTCTGTTCATTTTCTATTAAAAGTACATTCTGATCAACAATAAACTGATTGCTGTGTCCTGTGCAGGAGCTGGAGGAGTTTGTAGATGGATCTGGAGATCACGGCTTCATCGTGTTCACTTTGGGCTCCTATGTGGCCAACCTGCCCGAGTATAAAGCCAGAGAGTTTTTTGAGGCTTTTAGACAGATTCCTCAGAGGGTGAGAAGAAAATACATCTTATACATCATCATCAACATACATTAGTGATAACTGATGGTATATACAGTTCTGTCTAGTACCGTCTTGTGATTATTTTTTTGAGAAATGTGTCACAGTAAGATCTGTTCATAATCACAATATATTGTAGTTATAGTAAAATACGGTTATAGTAATATAATCATGTCAGAGCGGGGTAATGAAGCAGAGTCACTGTGGTTCTGTTGATTTGATTTTCAGGTTCTGTGGCGATACACCGGCCCTGTTCTTAAAGACGTTCCTGAAAATGTCAAACTGATGAAGTGGCTTCCACAGAACGACCTCTTAGGTGTGTTTACATGTTCAAATTGAAGGTTTAAAGACAAGATTTTTAGTTTATTTACAGTAGTTATGTTTTATCAGTGTCAGCTTCCTAAAAGAATGTCTCATTTTCAACCTTCCCAAGTTCTCCCACACCACCTCACTGCTCCGCTCCCTGCCCAGGCTTCCTGTAGCTGCTGCATCAAATGGAAAACACTGATGCTCGTCTACAAAGCCAAAAACGCGCTTTATTTTTTAAATTGCTCATTGACTGATGCTGAACCACTTGAATAATTCAAGTGGCAATTAAAATAAAATAATTAAAATAATGAAATAAAAAACAGAAACAAATGAAACATCACTTCTTTCCATATCTTAATACTGGATAATATTTTTCTAAAAAACAAAATACACTGTACTGAAATATTATACACCGCATTCCAAATTATTATGCAAATTGGATGTAAGTGTCATAAATATTAAATGTTTAGTTTTTTAATTAAACTCATGGATGGTGTCGTGTCTCAGGACTCTTTGGATCACTGAAATGAATCTCAGACACGTGTGATAATTAGTTTGCCAGATGAGCCCAATTAAAGGAAAAGTACTGAAGAAGGTTGTTCCACATTATTAAGCAGGCCGCAGGTTTCAAGCGATATGGGAAAGGAAAAGGATCTCTGTTGCCCAAAAGTGTCAAATAGTGCAATGCCTTGGACAAGGTATAAAAACATTAGATATTTCATGAAAACTTAATCGTGATCATCGTACTGTGAAGACATTTGTGGCTGATTCAGCGCACAGACAGGTTGGTGCAGATGAAGGCAGAATGAAGAAGGTTTCTGCAAGACAAATTCATCGGATTAAGAGAGCAGCTGCTGAAATGCCATTACAAAGCAGCAAACAGGTATTTGAAGCTGCTGGTGCCTCTGGAGTCCCGCGAACCTCAAGGTGTAGGATCCTTTAAAGGCTTGCAGTTGTGTATAAACCTACTCTTCGGCCCCTAATCAATGCTCACAAGCAGAAACGGTTGCAGTGGCCCCAGGCATACATGAAGACAAGTTTTTAAACAGTCTTGTTTACTGATGAGTGTCGTGCAACCCTGGATGGTCCAGATGGATGGAGTAGTGGATGGTTGGTGGATGGCCACCATGTCCCAACAAGGCTGCGACGTCAACAAGGAGGTGGTGGAGTCATGTTTTGGGCCGGAATCATGGGGAGAGAGCTGGTAGGCCCCTGTAGGGTCCCTGAAGGTGTGAAAATGACCTCTGCAAAGTATATTGACTGACCACTTTCTTCCATGGTACAAAAAGAAGAACCGTGCCTTCCGTAACAAAATCATCTTCACGACAATGCACCATCTCATGCTGCAAAGAATACCTCTGTGTCATTGGCTGCTATGGGCATAAAAGATGAGAAAGTCATGGTGTGGCCACCATCCTCCCCTGACCTCAACCCCACTGAGAACCTTCTGACATCTCGCAAAGAAATTCAAGCAGAAACTGACCAAAAACTCACAAGTTCAATGGATGCAAGAATTGTGAAGGTGATATGAAAGAAGGGGTCCTATGTGAAGATGTAACATGTAGCCCTGTTAGGATGTTTTTGATTTAAATAGTTTTTGATTTCTTTAAATATGACCTCGTAATGCTGCAAATTCAACAAAAGCCTATTTTCAGTTCTTTACAACCTATAAAGTCTTTTAACTCTGTTGTGCATAATAATGGGGGACAGTGCATTTTCAGTTTTTTATTTTTTTAAATAAATATTATCATTAGGAGGTTTGTTCAATAAAATTCTAATTATACCTTAATAGTTGATGACTAGAAAATTATACTGACTGTCATTACCATTTACTAATTATGAAAATCAGAGAAAGATATCATTTGCGTAATAATTTGGAACGCAGTATACAGTCTAGAATGTTGCTTAAGGCAAATTGCGGCCCGCCAAACGCTAAATTGCGGCATCTCGCTGGGAAAACACGTGCAGTCTTAATGACCACATCTGTAGCAAAATGGTCCATATTAAAGGGAGGCACCTCAAATAAAGTGACTTTCATATCCACTTCCCGACACTGCCCCCACAGGTTAAACACACAAACTACAATTTGGGCTGCAGGCTCGCGTTAGACAGAGACAAATGAACGCCACTGTAGAAGTCAATCGAGCGACACTACAAAACGCAACATAAATGTTTAGGACGTTCAGAGCTCGTTCGTTTATCCAAAGATTTTACGCCCATGTGAACAAGGCCTTAAGTTTATTTAAAACCTGCAGACCCACATTCTTCCATATATTATTATATAATGTAAAACCAATGGGTACTCATTGATTCACATATTTTTTCTTTTTCTTAAACTATATGAAAAGCTCACCCCAAGGCCAAGGTGTTCATCACACATGGGGGATCCCACGGGATCTATGAGGGGATCTGTAACGGCGTGCCCATGGTGATGATCCCACTGTTTGGAGATCAGAAAGACAATGTTCTCCGCATGGTGTCACGTGGCTTGGCAGAGAGCCTGAACATGTATGACCTGACCTCAGAGAAACTCCTGGAGGCCCTCCGGAAAGTCATCAACGACAAGAGGTAACGACAAAAGAGCTTTCTCTCAACAATAGTCAGTTCTGTAGTAACAGCTGCATCACAGCAGACGCTCCATGTAAATGGATTAAATACTGTATGTGTGAAATCACTGACATATAAGTCATACAATTTGTTTTAAGTAAAGACGCAATAATTCAAGTCTCATGAATGTATTCTCCAGTGTCAGTGTTTTGTAACATCAAAAAGAGGATCTGTTGAGGGAATTACTATATAAAATTGTAATTACTGACAAAAATAATAAACCACTTGAGGATTTTTTTTACTTTTGTAGGAATTGATCAGCTTTATGGTGATGAGTTACTCTGCTTTTCTCCCAGGCATTGATGATTTTCCTATAAGAGCACAACACAGAGTGTTTTATGTTAATCAATTATTGGTGTGCTTCATACTGATTCGTGCTGATTTTTTTTTTATTCACAGCTACAGAGAGAAAATAACCGAGCTGTCTCTGATCCATAAAGACCGTCCAATTGAACCACTGGACTTGGCTGTGTTCTGGGTGGAGTTTGTGATGAGACATGGAGGAGCTGAGCACCTGAGACCGGCCGCTCACCACCTCAACTGGGTTCAGTACCACAGTCTCGATGTCATCGGCTTCCTCCTGCTCCTTCTCACCGTCATCGTTTACATCACCCTCAAAACCTGTGCGTTCTGCTTCAGGAAGTGCTTCAGGAGGACTCAGAAGACCAAGAAGGAGTGATGTGGCCAGTGCAGGATCAGGAAACTAATCAATTTAGTTCTGTCTATAGGGATGATGATTTATGGCTATGATGTTGTACTGTGACAATCTGAAATAGTTACCTATAGTGTTCATTTTCATATTCAAAGGTTCCAATATTTAACCATTACAGTTCTTACTGCTGTAACACTACGCTGATATAAAACTAAGCAAGCATTCTGATCCTTAAAATTTCAAGATAGCGGTTTACTTAAAGGGGTCAAGCTGATTTATAGAAGGAGAAATGTGAAACATACTTAAATACTTATCTATCTTCTGTTTTTTATGTCGCTTAATGAATTAGCTAGCTAATGTAGTCTTCTCTGCATTCTCTCCAAAATCACACCCATGAGATCTGCTATACAGTTTGTTCATAACTTCCCCAGCATCTCACGCTAACTACAAATAGAAAACAAAGAATCAGACCATCAATTGGTCTGTCTAATTGGTGTTTCCAAATTTACCCAGTGTGTGTGTGCATACTTCTGCCCTGTGACGGACTGGCACCCTGATCCGGGTGTACCCCGCCTAGTGCCCCAACTTCCCTGGGGTAGGCTCCAGGATAGGTGGTATAGAGAATGAGTAAATGGCAACAGGACTCATTCACTATTCTCTATTATTCATTATTAAATAGCAAAAATGCAGGATGGAACTAACTGCAATAATTTTTTCATGTAATAACTGCATAAAACAAGTTGAAAGAAGAAGAATGTTAGCTAAATTTATCCAGACTACAGACACATGGGACGTACAAAAGTATTTTTCTCTCTACAATGCAGATTCTCTTTTCAGCAATACTGGCCCATTTGAACATACTGAACTACTGGACTTCTGTAAAAAAAAAAACAAAAAAAAAACATTGGCTTACTTTTTAAACATAGAGAGTCTTGTTTCCACATTGTTCTGATAAACTACTGAAAGTTACTGAATTAGTTATTCTACTAATATCAGTAGTTTGAAATGTTCACTTCCTATAAACTAAACTAATATACAGAGTGGATGTATTGCATGTGTGATTGTTACATGTTACTGTGAATTTATGATGCTGCTCCACCTCTCGAACATTGTCTACCTCCAACTGGCCTTAAAGGAACTCAGGAAATGCAGATGAACGCTGCTATGGATGTGTTCTGTTAAATTTAGTCATTTGTAAAATCCCACATGCTGAGATTTAACTTTTAAATTACAATTAAATGGAAAATAAAAATGGAGACACAACATGTGTGTAACACTGATGCCAAACTGCACTTATTATTAGATTCTTTGTTCTAATGTTTGATTATTAGTTCTAATGTGAATTATTATATTATTTCACACCTGCCTTTAGGACAGTTTGAACCCTAACCCTAACCCTAGGTTTGTTTCAGTTTGAATAATTTTTAATAACTTTATAGCTTATATAGCTTTATAACTTCAAAAGTTATAATAATAATAATAATAATATTAGTGGCGCGGTGGTGTAGTGGTTAGCACTGTCGCCTTGCACCTCCAGGGTCCGGGTTCGATTCCCCGGCCAGGCTCGATTCCCGTCTCTGTGTGCATGGAGTTTGCATGTTCTCCCCGTGCTTGGTGGGTTTCCTCCGGGTACTCCGGTTTCCTCCCACAGTCCAAAGATATGCAGGTTAGGCTAATTGGCGTTCCTAAATTGCCCGTGGTGTGTGAGTGTGTGTATGTGTGTGTGCCCTGCGATGGATTGGCACCCTGTCCAGGGTGTACCCCGCCTAGTGACCGAAGTCTCCTGGGATAGGCTCCGCCCCCGCGACCCTGAACACAGGATTAAGCGGTATAGAAAATGAATGAATGAATGAATGAATTAATAATAATATTGAAAATACCATAAATAGATTTTCCCTTTTAATTAAAAGACCCCAGTTTTACATTTAAGAAATAATCACCACCTTGCGATGTGATATAACTTTCGTTTTAGTTGGGTGAAAATATCTTCCATGTTTAAATTATTGATAAAAAAAAAAAAACAGGGTTCTTCCATCCATCCATCCATCCATTTTCTTCCGCTTATCCGAGGTCGGGTCGCGGGGGCAGCAGCTTCAGCAGGGATGCCCAGACTTCCCTCTCCTTGGCCACTTCTTCCAGCTCTTCCGGGGGGATCCCAAGGTGTTCCCAGGCCAGCCGAGAGACATAGTCCCTCCAGCGTGTCCTGGGTCTTCCCCGGGGTCTCTTTCCGGTGGGGCGTGTCCGGAACACCTCACAAGGGAGGCGTCCAGGGGGCATCCTAAATAGATGCCCAAGCCACCTCATCTGGCTCCTCTCGATGCGGAGGAGCAGCGGCTCTACTCTGAGCCCCTCCCGGATGACTGAGCTTCTCACCCCATCTCTAAGGGAGAGCCCAGACACCCTGCGGAGGAAACTCATTTCGGCCGCTTGTATTCGCGATCTCGTTCTTTCGGTCACTACCCACAGCTCATGACCATAGGTGAGGGCAGGAACGTAGATCGACCGGTAAATTGAGAGCTTTGCCTTTTGGCTCAGCTCCTTCTTCACCACGACGGACCGATACAGAGCCCGCATCACTGCAGACGCTGCCCCGATCCGCCTGTCGATCTCCCGCTCCATTTTACCCTCACTCGTGAACAAGACCCCGAGATACTTAAACTCCTCCACTTGGGGCAGGATCTCACTCCCAACCCTGAGAGGGTTCTTTTGTTTGCTAATTGATTTTGTTTACTAGACATTTCAGATTTTTTTTCATTTCCTAAAAGGTATATTTCGATATTGATTTCATTGCTAGAATTTTGTGTTGCTTTCAGTACAAATGATCCCAAAATAAAACTTCTTTTTGTCATCATGTGTTTTATTCACTTCATAAACACATTTATATTTACATTTAGGTGTTTGGAAAACAGTTTTTTTTTTTTTTGCAGTGCGTCTTGAAGTTTCCGTCATTGGATAGATCCTGACACTGTTACTACAGTAGGTTACTAACATTCAAAGGCAAGATCTTAATAATGTTTTAATTCTGTAATTTTTTGTCTTAAGCTAAAAGAGTCAATGGTTAGCCCTGTCGCCTTGCACCTCCAGGGTCCGGGTTCGACTCCTGCCTCAGGGTCTGTGTGCATGGAGGATGCTTGTTATTAAATACACAAATATGAAAGATAGTGATGGGATTCCTATCCGCTGTACACACTCATTCACACTTCCTGGACTTTGAATGGTCCTTGTGTCCTCATTTTATAGACACTCCCTAATGTGTGTATGTGTGTGTGTGTGTGTTTGTGGAGGATAGTTATAAGGGTCAATGTCCTCAAGGTCAAGGTCAAGGTGACCTTACTACTGCGTCATTCAAGTTAATCTTAGTTGCGTTTAGTTTTTCACCAGTTAAAAGTGGGTGAAGGTTAAACCCCCTCTACCTAACTGTGTGTGTGTGAGGGTGTGTGTGTGTGTGTGTGTGTGTGTGTGTGTGTGTGTGTGTGTGTGTGTGTGTGTGTGTGAACAAACACACAGCACATGCTACAGTACTTTTGCTGAATCATGTTTTTTGTTGGAGGAAGACTTTCTGTTAAACAAGTATGAACTTATATGCAGTAAATCCCCGACTTACGAACGAGTTCCATACCGGAAGCATGTTTGTAAGTCGAACAAAGTATGTCTTATACTGTACATCTTTGACATGAATATACAATGTAATCCACTAGACTGAATGTGTCCCCTTTCCCCACACTGCCATCATGTGGACAAAAACTGTAATCGCACGTAAGAAAAATAAATCTCAGCATGAAATGTCATCTCGGTGCCTTTAAATCGCGAAAGGAATTCCAGGCCCCACTTCGTCTCAGGGCTGTTTTCTACTGTATTGGACTGTGAACTCTGTATTGTTGAGGATTTTCTAAAATGTGCATTATTCACTATCAGGACAGCTTTACAAGACAGTCTTTTTTTTTTTTTTTTATCATCATGCTCCCGAACTGATTCACTGAAACCCGCGAGGCGACTTATTTCTCCTGCACCCGCACATAGTATCCAGACATTTTATACAATCACTTTCACCCTGAAAATATTGTATATAATTGTAAATATTGGTATCTAGTGCACTGCAGTGCCTATTTTTTGTAAAATATATGTGAGCTACTTCCATTGTTGAACTGGAAGGAGAACTGCGGCCCTGTTCATATCTGCGGAAATTTGTAACTCGAATGTTCGTAAGTCTGAGACTACAGTACCAGTAATTAGGTTCTTTTTTATGTTAGACATACTGTATACAATGTATTTACCACTCATATTTAAATCTGATCATATATCGGTTTTTATCTGAGGTCTCCACACTGCCTCACAAATAAATAAATCAAAGCTGGGAGAGGTGAGATCGAGTCTTCTTCAGCACATCCAGAGTCACTCTTTCTGGAATGCTGGATGAGTCCTGGAATATTGTCATTCTACCAGGGAAGAAGAAAACCTCCATAGATGTGATAATCTGCTGATTCTGTACATTCAGGTCGTCAGCTGACTTCATTTTATTGCCCCATAACGTTGCTGAGTCTCGACCTGATCACCTGATCAACCCCAGATCATAACACTGTCTCCAGAGGACGTGTACAGTGGACACTATGCATGATGGTGCATCGCTTCATGTCCTTCACTTCTTACCCTGACACGCCCATCACTCTCAATCTGGACTCATCAGGTCACATGACCTTTCCCCATCGCTCCAAAGTCCAGTATATACGCTCCCTAACAAACTGAAGCATTTTTTTCTGATGAGTCTCAATACTAAGTGTTTTTTTTTAATGGACACACAGATTTAGTCCCAGTCCTGTTAGTTCTCATCAGATTGTGTGTGTGTGTGTGTGTGTGTGTGTGAGTAAATGCTCTTACTTTTACCGTTTAACATAGCTCTGGTTTCTCCTGGACATTTTTCACCATGCGACTTCATCGAGCGTTTAAATGATCTCCCATCGTGCTCATTTAGATGTTTTCAGATCGCATTTCTTCTGTAAAGTTCAACAGGATCCTTTCCAGGGTTTAATAATGTGCTATACAGCTTTTAACCCAATGGCAGTCTCATTTTAAATCTCAAAAAGTTGTTGTCTTTGCTTGATGCAGGAAAATATCTTGACCTTTCGGAAATTAATCACTGAAGCAAAATAATTGTTAAAGCAATTGTTGTAGCTAAAACTAATTATTATCTGCAGTAATTGTCCAATCACAGTGAGTTTTTTTTTCTTTGACCAGTCAGTGTATTTGTCCATGAAGCTCTGTGATTCTATACAGAAAAGCAGAAGGATCGTGTGTGAAAAGTCGGCATTACACAGCAGTTTCCTCCTGACCTGACCTTTAAGTACAGAGTCCTTGTGTCTTTATCAGCTCTTGCAACATTTTAACAAATAAAACAAGACTCGATTACTGCAACCAACTCATTAATTAACTACTGCTAACTACATCTGCCCTAGTTCTCAAAGTTCAGGCTGTAAAGTACATGACCTATTTATTCATTTACTGTATGTGACTTAATTGACTAAAAAATATATGTGTTTAAGTGAAAAGTAAAACAAGTAAAGCTGAAAATGGATGTTTTTGTTTTGTGTTTTATTCATCTTATGTCACATTTATTTGCCCAAACAATAACTCTTTGTAATTCATTAAAGAATTACTGTATATGGCATGCAATACTTTGTATCTGTTTATTGTTACATTAAATGTTGTGGATTGTCCATGGAGCAGGTTATTTCTTGTTCTCACTTACCTTAGAGCAGCTATACTGTACAACTTCATCTCTTCACTCATTGGATAGATTCGTACACTGTTTTACTAGGTTACTATCTAGAAATACCATCTTTGAAACACTCTTGTTGTTTTGGGGGGTGGGAGGTGTCTTTAGGTCTTCAGTTATTGCTCAAATATTCCAGTGATTCGGATGTTTGGATATCTAGAGGAAGTTCATTTCACCTAGGAGCCAGGGCAGAGAACAGTCTACACACATGTCTTGCTGTGGGGTTCGAGTAGAGCCGTGAGGTCAGTGGATGTTGGGCCGATTATAGATTTGTACGCAAGCATCAATGTTTTGAACTTGAAGCGGGCAACTCCTAGCCTTGATTAAGGCATTTTATTTAACTGTAAGGAGCTCTATACTGTATATAGAGCTCAAGTCATAAAGTCATAAAATGTTGTATCGAAGGAATACTACATACTGTATGATGATAATAATCTGAGTACTTTATCCCAAAAAAAAAATCATATCCACATAATGATGAGTTAAAAAAAACATTGGTTTAATTTTGTTTAGACAGACAAAATTAAATGTTTATTGTTATTATTAAAGAATAACAGCACAAACAACAGCACAAGGGCTTGTAAAAACATTTTTATTATTTCGAATGAAATTTGTTACAGTTAAAGGCATCACAGCACTGTCGCCTTGCACCTCCAGGGTCTGGGTTCGATTCCCCGGCCAGGCTCGATTCCCGTCTCTGTGTGCATGGAGTTTGCATGTTCTCCCCGTGCTTGGTGGGTTTCCTCCGGGTACTCCGGTTTCCTCCCACAGTCCAAAGATATGCAGGTTAGGCTAATTGGCGTTCCTAAATTGCCCGTAGTGTGTGATTGGGTGTGTGAGTGTGTGTATGTGTGTGTGCCCTGCGATGGATTGGCACCCTGTCCAGGGTGTACCCCGCCTAGTGCCCGAAGTCTCCTGGGATAGACTCCAGGTCCCCCGCGACCCTGAACACAGGATTAAGCGGCATAGAAGATGAATGAATGAATGAATAAAGGCATCACATTTTAAATATAGAAATAGTTAAAAACAAATTGAGCAAACTATCGGAATAGAAAATTTGAATTAATCAACTGTTTTACATACATACCAACTATGTAAAAAATAAAGTGTTAGAAACGAACAAATTAAATAAAATAGAGCAAAAACAAAATTTAATAGTGTAAACATCTGTGTGCAACAGTGGGTCTCGGTGAGCGTAGAAATTCGTTCACTCGGCCCTTGACCCGCTTGTTGTCACCGCTAGACAGGAAGGGAAACTTTTGGGTGACTTTTGTCACCATCAGAAAATGTCTTAAGTACACTGGCAGTCCACGTTTGCCTCTGGAACCATCCCAGTTTGTTGTGGATGCCCAGGTTTTATAGACGGCCTGTACCACAGTGTGGAACAGCAAGCAATGATCTGGTCGCCCTCGACTTAAGAAGCAACTTAAGAAGGTCCATAGTGGGAGGAGTAAATGGAAGTTCGGGATTGCAGCTTGTAATTGATGCTGTGGCTGAAGACATCATTTCCCCGCTTTCTGCATCCCCAGTAGCAGTACACCTGGTCGGTGTAAGAAAGTCTGCGGGTTTGGTGTGTGCACAGTTCAACCTTGTACTAAGAGCATCTCTTAGTTGTGCTACAACAGTAGAGTGGGTCCCGACAAGTCCTTTGTGGGTGGCTTACAGATCTGTGTGTGACTCACAATTCACTCCGAACGGCATCCATCTCTTCAACAAGTGCTGCCCTGCACACACGCAGCTGCTCCATGCTTCTCCAGGCCAGGCCTCAAGTCCACCACAGTCGGTCTCTGTTCAGCTTAAGTACAGTGGGTGCACAGGCAGTATGCGACTTCTACCGTCGCAGCGTATGGCGTCAGCATTTGGGTTTGTGCGTTTGCTGGCTTTTACCGCTGAGTGGCGCTATATAACTATAGACTGACGCCTCAGGCATCAGCTCGTTCTCTCCAGGCTTAATGAGGCGCAGGTCGTCCACAGCTGCACGTCGTTGCAGATAAAATAAAGTGAAACATTGTAAATAAACGAATTCATAATCACAGTAGTAACATTACAGTACAAATTTATAATTAAAATTAAATTCAGTTTTTTAGGATCGAATTTAAGCAACGTAAACGTTGTAAACTGTGTAATTACAGTAGAAAGGCTACACGTGTAGGGTCTTGTGTCATCTTATATTTTGTGTTCTTTAAATTTGTAGCTTTCATAAGACTCTACTTTTATTTAGGTGCACACACAATGACGAAAAAACTTTATGATTTTGTTAAATAAATAAAGTAAACGGGGTTCTGTATTGATTTTGGTGAACTTGAGCGCGTCAGAAAATGAACCCAAACTCCGTGTATACTCGCCGCACAGACATGAAAAATATATACTTATAGAAAGAGAAATATCTGCTTTAATAAAAACTAATGAAAAAAAATATTATATTATATAATTATAATTATAACGCTGTCATTTCACGAATTAATAGTAATAGTAATAGTCTTAATAGTAAAAGTAACTGGACAACTGAAAACCTTTAAATTCATTTTTCTCAGTCTCACACTCGCAATTTAATGTTTTTTTTTCTGCACCAAGCGCTTCTTTTTGGCAGCAGTAGGAGCTTTTGCCCTCCTTTCTGTTAATGGTTGAGGGCAGGGGGCTCTGTTTTCCAAAGATTCCTGTTAACATAGTGCAATGATTAAAATATTGTAAGTAAAACTATAAAGAATGATAGAATATTGTTTCATCAACCAGCAACAAAGTTATTAGTTTTCCTTCCCTTCTTTATGCTTCTCAGCCTGCTGTAAAATGATGAGGTATTCATTTTGAACTGGCGGAGCAATCACCTTGCAAAAGAAGTCCTAAATAAAGTCTCTGTAAATGGCACGTGACATTTTTATATGACAAGACTGTGGAATGTGGGTGGAGTTGAAAAGGTATATATAAATAATATGTATGCAGTATTCCATTCAATTCAATTTTATTTGTATAGCGCTTTTAACAATTGTCATTGTTGCAAAGCAACTTTACACAATCAAAATAATTATTTAAGTCTGTATGAAATGTGAGTGTGCATGAATCAAAATGAGCAAATCGTCTTATGGTAGAGTGAAACCGTCCCCAGACACCAGACGCATACCAAAGAGACACACTCACACTGGGCATCTTTGTGACGAGATCTTCAACCAGAAGTGGGTCACCAGGATGGGTCAGGCAGGTCCAGAGGGCAGAGGGAGTCTGGATCACTGGCAGCTCAGGAAACACATGTGTAGCTCGACAGAGAGAGAGAAGAGTGAGAGGGGGAGACAGGGGGAAGAGAAAGAGGGGGAGAGAGAACAGGAGAGGGGAGAGCAGAAGTGGAGAGATAACGGTTAGGTATGGTCACAGTCACAATGTATAATGTGAATGTATATTAACTGTAGAGTGCAAGCAGGGACTCCGGCAGGACTAACTATTACATCATAACTAAAAGGGAGGAGCCAGAAGGAAACACAAACATGAGGGGGAACTGGGATGTAAAGCAAACACTCACCTCACCGTCAACAAACCTGAGTGATCAAATGAGAGTGAGGAAGACAGCACCTAAACATAACAGTTCACCATAATACTCTACGTCCATGAGTCCCCCAGATCTGCTCCTTTACCTTATGGCTAATCTATTTATAAAAATGCTTGGCTAAATAAATAGGTTTTTAGCCTAGACTTAAACACTGAGACTGTGTCTGAGTCCCGAACACTATTTGGAAGACTATTTCATAATTTTGGGGCTTTGTAAGAAAAAGCTCTGCCCCCAGCTGTAGTTTTCATAATACGCGGTACTGATAAGCAGCCTGCATCCTTTGACCGAAGTAGGCGTGGCGGATCGTAAGACACTAGCAGTTCGCTCAGATACTGCGGCGCGAGACCATTTAATGCTTTATATGTCAAGAGTAGTATTTTAAAATCAATGCGAAATTTCACAGGGAGCCAATGTAGTGAAGATAGGATAGGGGTGATGTGCTCATATCTTCTGGTTCTAGTGAGGACTCTCGCTGCTGCATTCTGGACTAGCTGAAGCTTGTTTATGCACCTAACTGAACAACCAGACAGTAAGGCATTACAATAGTCCAACCTAGAGGTGATAAAAGCATGATTTTATCATGTTTTTCTGCATCATTTAGATGCATAGATAGATAGATAGATAGATAGATAGATAGATACTTTATCCATACCCATACAGCAGCCATAGAGACAGTAACACAAAGACAGGTTGTAGATTGCACATTGTATATCTTACATACAGTAAAGTGTGAGAACTGACCAGAAGTTACTAGTGCAATGAAAATCTAAGAACACTGGAAGATACAGTATATAAGGAGCATATAGTTAGTCATGTAAATAAAAAATCTAACGTAAAAAAAGAAATTGCAGTTCAGTCATGATGTGCAATTTTATATGTGGCAACCAAGTAACAAAAGTGCAAACAGTATTAATTGTGCAAAAACAAAGTAAAAAAAAGTGGTTTGGAAAGGGCAGCATAAAAGTGACTTTTACAGATTTTACAGATGTTGAAAGATCCTAGTCTCCTGAGGAAAAACAGCCTCTCTGACCTCTCTTATACAGATAGCCAGTGTTCACTGACCAGTTTGTCATCCAGCTGTAGCCCCATGTATCTGTATGACCTGACCCTCTCAACATCCACTCCCTCGATGGAGACAAGTAGCAGGGGAGACCTGGACTGATGTCAATTGACTGAAAGTCAATTACTCTTTGGTCTTAATGATGTTTAATTATAGCTGGTTTAGATTGCAACCTGCCACAACGTCCTTGACAATGCTGTACTCGCCGTCCTGTCCATCCCTAATACACCCCACAATGGCAGTGTCATCTGAGAACTTCTGCATGTGGCATGACTCCGAGTTGTATGTGAAGTCCGATGGTTGTAGAGTGAACAGGAAAGGAGCAAGGACAGTCACCTGTGGTGCTCCTGTGCTGCTGGAAAGGGTTTCGGAGATGCAGTCCCTCATCCTGACATACTGTGTCTTTCTGATAAGGGAGTCTGCGATCCAGACCACCAGATGTGAATCTACCTGGATGTCAGTCAGCTTGTTTAGAGGGGCTGTATTGTGTTGAAAGCGCTGAAGAAATCAAAACACATAATCCTCACATCATCTTTCCCTTTATCGAGGTAGGAGAGGGTCTGATAGAGCAGGTTGAGGATGACATTGTTGACACCAACATTCTGCCTGTAGACGAACTTCAGGGGATTGAGGGCATGACTAACCTGAGGTGAGGAGGTGAACGTCTTCATGATGTGAGGTGTCAATGCTACAGGCCTGTAACCATTAAGATCTTTTGGCACATTTTCCTTTGGAACAGGGGTGAGACATGATGTTTTCCAGAGTTCAGGTACTTTCCCTATTTCCAAACTCAGGTTGAAGATGTACTTGGCAGTGGTGGGGTGGTGGGGCTCTTTGTTGTAGTATGGGTGAGGACTGAGACAGTAGTTGAGGTAGAGGGGAGGTGATAACAAGACAGACATGTCGTTGTTACAGTAGTGAGGTAGTCAAACCCATTGAAGAACAGGTTGATCTCATTGGATCTCACCACATCGCCAACTGTTATACTCCTGTCCTTCTTTTCCTGGTAATATTATCTACATGTGCTTCAAATGAAAGACTGGAATCTATAATCACACTGAGGTGTTTTACTGTTGCACTTGATGGAACAAAAAGGCCACCTAAAGTTACACTGTGATCAAAATGCTTGCTTCTAGCTGCATGTGGTCTTATGACTAGAACTTCTGTCTTATTAGGATTAAGCGGAAGAAATTCACAGAGAAATTCAGAATACGGTCCTGGAGGTGTGTAAATGATAATTAGTCGGATTGACTGAGCAGACTTCATATTTGTAGCTACACTTTTTAAGTTACTATAAAGAATTTTAAATGCATTAATATTTGTGTCTATGTTTTTGTATGATAGACAGATTATCATTGTAAATAACTGCGATGTCTCTTCCTCTACCAGTTAGCCTAGGCTGGTGTATGTAGCTGTATCCAGGAGGACTAGCTTCATTTAGAGCTATATACACGTTCTCTGTAATCCAGGTTTCTGTTAAACAGAGTATATCAAACTCCTGATCTGTGATCATAAAAATACGACCTTTAGATGTGAGAGATCTAATATTTAACAGTTCTAGCTTCACATAAGAGGTGTTGGATGTGTACTCAGTGTGCTTTGAATTTTTGGTCTCTATAGTAAGTAAATTATTAACTTTTTGAGTCTTTATAAATTTTTCTTTAGCTCGGGGAACAGACACAGTCTCAATATCATGAACCCTAAGTGACGAGTGACAGTTGGATTAGCCTGTTTGTCTGTTCTCTGGCCTGACTAATTTCATGTGCCTCAGAGTCTCCTATAACCAAAGGTTTCTCATTGGGTGCATTACTGTGGAAAGCAAACCAGTCGTGAAGCGCAGATGAGGTGTGCTCCGGTGTGCTAGCCTTAGCCTTAGCTTTGGATGAATGAGTATACCACTGAGTCATCCCCCACTCACCCCACTGTGAGGCCTCTAAAGCTGGAGTCGGGGGCTGGCTATCTCCACCTGCGGGACCCAGATTTCTGCCACGGGAATAACACTGCTCTCACACTCTCTAACCTTTTCTAAAGTCTCACAAATAAATCATAAATAAAGTTTATAAATGGAATAAAGTTATCATGGAGGAAGAATGTCTAAACCTCATGCACTCTACACACTGAACGAGCTGAATATTATACATGATAACATACCTGAGTTTTTTTGTTTGATGGATTCTGCTTGTTGACAAAGAGACTCACGCATTCTCTGAAAAACACAACAAAAAAAATGGCAAAAGTCCAATAGTATCAAAATGTAAAAACTAGTTACTGTTATTATTTTGTATAAACGGAAAAGCAGTACAATTTAAACGCTCATACAAATGAGTAACTTTCGCGGTAACAATAACCCAAAAACAGGAGGCTAAGTCACAGGAAGCTACCATCTTCCAGTGATGCCATCTCTCACTTCCTTCACCTCCTCCTGACATGTCTCAGGTTACTTTACACTCACCCCAGGAACCACCCAGGGTAGTTTTCTGAGCCCCCTGCTGTACTCGTTTTACACATATGCCTGCGTGGCTACTACAAACTTCACCACTATCAAGTTTGCTGATGATACCATCATGGTGGGCCTGATCTCTGACAACAACGAGTTCTGGAGAACTCGTGCCAGAGGAACAACCTCTGGACGTACTCAATGACGCAGACTGGGACATGTTCAGAAACAGCTCCGATGACGTCAGCGTGTTTACGGAAGTGGTTGTGGGATTCATTGAGAAGCTAGCGGATGATACCATGGAGAAAAAGACTATCAGAACATTTCCCAACCAGAAGCCGTGGGTGGATAAAACCATCCGCGACGCTCTGAGATCTCGCACCGCTGCCTACAACACGGGACTTGCGTCAGGGGACATGGAACCATACAAGGCTGCGTCATACAACGTGCGGAAGGCGGTGAAAGAGGCGAAGCAGCACTACGGGAGAAAACTAGAGTCACAACTCCAACAGAGTGACTCTAGGAGCCTGTGGCAGGGACTAAGGACAATTACGGATTATAAAGCACCAACAACCGGTATGATGAACGCGGACGCGACTCTGGCAGACGAGCTGAACACTTTCTATGCTCGCTTTGAGGCTGCAGCTAAAGACGCTAGTGATGCTAATGCTAGCGGCGCTAACGGCTGCAGACAGGAAGACACTGCCAGCACCGGAAACGTGCTCATCATCACCGAGCATGACGTAAGGAGAGCCTTCAAGAGAGTGAAAACCAGGAAAGCAGCAGGACCAGATGGCATCTCAGGCCGCATTCTCAGAGCCTGCGCAGACCAGCTAGCACCTGTGTTCACTGAGATATTCAACATCTCTTTATCTCAGTCAGTGATCCTCACATGCTTCAAAGAGTCCATCATTGTTCCTGTCCCAAAGAAACCACATCCTGCTTCTCTCAATGACTATCACCCTGTAGCCCTCACCTCAGTAGTGATGAATTGCTTTGAGCGCCTGGTCATCATCTCTTCACTACCGGACACACTCGACCCACTACAGTTCGCTTACCGTCCAAACCATTCCACAGACGATGCAATCTCTCATCTCCTCCACACATCACTCACTCATCTGGCCACTCGGAGGGGAAATTATGTTAAAATGCTCTTCATCAACTACAGATCCGCATTTAATACCATAATTCCCTCCACACTCACCACCAAGCTGGAACACCTGGGACTCATCTCATTCATGTGTCAGTAGATCTCCAACTTCCTGACTGGCAGACCACAGGCAGTAAGGATGGGCGGACATGTCTCAGCCTCCCTCACTCTCAGCATTGGAGTCCCCCAGGGTTGTGTTCTGAGCCCCCTTCTGTACTCTTTGTACACCCACTTCGTGGCCACTACCAACTCCACCGCCATCATCAAGTTTGCTGACGACACTGTCGTGGTCGGCCTGATCACGAACAACGATGAGTCGGCCTACCTGGAGGAGATTGGAAATCTGGAGGACTGGTGCCAGAGGAACAATCTCCTCCTGAACGTCAGCAAAACAAAGGAGCTGATAGTGGACTTCAGTACAAAGCAGGAGAGGAACTACCAGACCCCCGTCATCAACAGGAATCCAGTGGAGAGAGTGGACAGCTTCAGATACCTCGGTGTTCACATCACGCAGGACCCGTCATGATCCTGTCTCATCAACACCATGGTAAAAAAAGGCCCGGCAGCGTCTGTAGACCCTCAGACGCTTGAGAGACTTTAGACTGCCCTCCAAGGTGCTCAGGAATTTCTACTCCTGCACCATAGAGAGCATCCTGACGGGAAACATCACGACCTGGTTTGGAAACAGCACCATGCAGGACAGACGAGCCCTACAGAGGGTGGTGCGTTCAGCTGAGCGCATCATCTGCACCGAGCTCCCTGACCTGCACTCAATCTACACCAAGCGGTGCTGGACCAAGGCCAGGAAGATCGTGAAGGAACTCAGCCATCCCAACAATGGACTCTGTTCTTTCTGTTGCGGTCTGGGAAGCGATTCCTGAAGGCCAACACAGAGAGACTGAGGAGGAGCTTCTTCCCGCAGGCGATAAGGTCTCTCAACCACACCACAACACAGGACTAATACAATCTGTTAACATCAATGGACACTATGGACACATTCATGCACATCTACACTTACATCTAAACTCACATATTTATGTTTACATTCTGGACCTTTGCACAAAGTCACTTTAATAAGGCACCTTAATAAGACACTTTTTTTTTTGCATACTTGCAGACCATATTTCTTCCACCAAATTTCAATTAAAAAAACATTTCTATTGTACAGTATATTTTTTATTTATATTTTTATTTTATGTACAGTATACTGTACTTATATTTATATTTTATTCTAGTTAAATTGAAATTTTTCTATCATATTTCTTTTATTCATATTTATTTCTTTTAAATTCACTTTTTAAGGTCACTGGCGGTCGTGTAAGCATTTCACTGCATATCGTACTGTGTATGGCTATGTATGTGACAAATAAAATTTGAATTTTATGGTGAACTTCAGTACAAAGCAGAAGTTGAACTACAGATTTGGCCATTAAGACTGCATGTGTTTTCTCGTGAGATGGCGCAATTTGGCGCGCGGCATGCCGCGACTTGCCGTAAGCAACATTTGGGAATTTAAATAAAAGTGTTGTGCTTCACTGAATATCTGCCAGATGGCGCATAGGAAGGACTTTATCTAAAAGCCAGACCAAGTACGATGGAGAATTGTGTATAATTAGTTAGCCTAAAACAGTATTGTTTCCAATGCTGAAGCAAACATGAATTGTATTTTGTTTTACAACAGATATTTCATAATGAATGTGTGTATATGTGCTTTATATTATTTTCATAATGATGAAATGAGATGCCCAACTTCATGCTTTAAAAGTTTCTTATATAGTTTTTGTAATGTCTTAACAGGGACAAAACAGTGAAAGGCATGGCAATGGTTTAAATGGTATTGAAATTAATTTAATTTCCTGATTGATTAATTTAATTTCCTGAGTGTTAACTATGCAAATGTCCTGATTCGTGAATATGTCAACATATCATAATTTGATCATATTAAGTAAATATTCACAAAGTGCTTCGGGCTTTTAAGAATATTAATCAGTATGTTTTTAGCTGTTTGTGTGTGATCGCACCAATCAAATCAGACTTCATATTTAGTTTGAGTGTAATTCACAAATGTGCTGAATATATTATGTTTTTATGTGTATACAGTATGTGTTTGTATGTGAATATATTATATAAGTATGTGTTTGTGCGCGCGTCTCATACGTGACATTCATATAAAATGCAATTTGTGATAAGTGTATGTTGTTAAAGTATTTGTGGATATGTATGTAACAACGTGGCTCGTGAGAGGGGGCAGAGCCGCGCATAAACATTTACATTTACATTTAGTCATTTGGCAGACGCTCTTATTCAGAACGACTTACATTTTTATTCCATTACACATCTGAGCAGTTGAGGGTTAAGGGCCTTGCTCAAGGGCCCAACAGTGGCAACTTGGTGGTTGTGGGGTTTGAACCTGGGATCTTTTGAACCGTAGTCCAATGCCTTAACCACTGAGCTACCCCTGGCACTAAACTGTTCAGAACGGGCCAGGTCGTAATACCGCAACGCTCCGTGTGATCATTCGGTCGCACCAGTAAAAGGTGTCAGGGCCAAAGACAAAACGCGCTGGAGAAGACACAGGCACATAGCCTCTGTCTGTCTAAGACACCGGCGAGAAAGTGAAGGAGAGCGACACGCATCAGTTTAGCGCGCGCTCTCGGGTTAAAGTGCACAAAGCACAAACTCTACTCTCTCTTCCTACTATAAATCCTCAGTAAGGGCATAAACCCCGAGAGGATCTTTAGTTTTTTAGTTTTTTGTTTTAGTTTCCAGAATCCTGTCTGTTCTTGCATAGACGGCGGAGTTTTCTTTTGGTTTGCTTTTAAGTTTATTAATTTATAATCCCACGCTATCTCCAAACGGAAATGTCTTCCTGTGTCTGTCATAAGCACTCTCACAACAACTCCTATTTCACTGACCCCCTCAAAAGCCCTGCGTCAGGCATCTTATAACAATATACAACAACACCTCTAACAATATAATTAGTAAAAAAAAATGTAAATTAAGGATGTCTTGAAACATAATGCAGTAACTCTTTATTCATTAGAACACGGTAAAGGTGTTAATGTTTCGTACATTCCTTTATTCGTCCTTTCTGTTTGTGCTTACTGTAGGTTTCATCAGTGGCGGACTGGCCATCTGTGGGCCGGCCCAGTCAGTATGCAGATATATAAAACCGCACAGGCGCCGCCGACAAAGAGCGCGTGTTTATGTTACCGCGCATGTGGATGTACGGCAATATTAGTTTGTTTGGTCTATTACAGTCTATTACCATATTTGTAAAACAAAGAAATAAAGAACAATAAGACAAACAACATATAAAACTACCTATAAAGACAATATTTTCAGTGTCCAGTAGCACCAGCCTCACAAAGACCCAGGAGGCTTATAAACAGTTTGACAGCAAAATTAGACATTTTGGCAGTATTGTGATTTATTTATTTATTTATTTCAAAAGATACAAGACAATACTGCCAAAATTTATAATTTACAGGCTGCTAGAAAATATTCTGTGCATTGTCTCTTATTGAGTCACAAGAGCATTAAAAAGCATTCATTATTATTATATATATAAGTTATTCAAATCAGTGCAAAGTTAGTATGATTTTGAAAAACTCCACCTGGCACAGTCTCATCCCAGTGGCACAATCTGACTACATGTGCAGTGCCAAGTATTTGTCCCTTTCTGATTTTTTTCTTTGCATATTTGTCACACTTGTATGGATGGAATTTCACTTTAAGAGTGTTTTCAAAACACTTTATGAGGAAAAGAAAAACTTGCCTTTTTGTTTGTGAGATATCATGAACATTTGGCAGGGGGTATCATCTTGATGCAGTGTAAGATCTACCACTCATCAGTGTAAACTGTAAGTGCAGCAGGTGAACCTGGATGATGAACCAGTGCCTGCTGATGAGGACCAACACGTCTCCCCTGATCTACCAGAGCCAAGTGAAAAGAATCACAATCAAACTGAACAGGTAAGCTGGAATAAAATCAGTAGCAGCATTAACTCGTGCTAGTAATTATTATAATTAATATAATTAATAATAATTAATATTAATTCAAAATAATGTTTTTCAGTCTTATTTCGAATTAATATTGACTACCATAATAATTAAAATAAGTAACTAGTTTACTAGAGGGAGCTAATGCTGCTACTGATTTTATTTCAGCTTACCTGTTTCTGAAACCCCCCATTTCTGCGAATTCCCCCATCAGCGAAACCGGTTTGATAACTTCACACCTATCATGAATGAAAGGTGATTTGAGGGATTACGTAACTGGGCTCCTGTGGGTGTCAGCTCGGAGAGCGCTGTCACGTTGTATTCCGAGAATAGATTTAAACAGAATCATGCTTTAAACGAAAACAATATTGTATTAGGCTAACTTATTAAAGAGTATTCACTTTTGTATTATTTGAATTCGCCTTTTGGTACATTCAATTCAATTCAATTCAATTTAATTTGTATTAACAATTGACATTGTCTCAAAGCAGCTTTACACAATCAAAAGAATTATTTACATACACGCGGGCATCTTTAAATTTGAACAGAAAATAATAGTGGGCTGGTAGGCACGTTATTTTTCATATAACCTAAACAGCTGAATGAAGTTAAATATACACAATACATTAATAATTGTGTTTGCTTTACATTTGAGCACTCATTGAGCTTTTTAATTTTATATACTACCATATCACATATATGTTGTCTAATACTGTTTTATTTATATTTTACAACATTACATGCAGTTTGTAATTTACTTGCGATTGTACTTTTAAAATGTAACCTACATATCTACAGTAAAAGCAGATTTAACTACTTCAGCAGTGAATGAGAAGTCGGTCTGGCTTTTAGATAAAGTTCTTATTTGATAAAATTAAATTAAATTAAATTTATTATTTAATTAATTATCTTATTATAAATATGATTCTTATTCTCTATATTCTTGTTGAGTAATGTCCTTCAGAGCAAGCACTGTGTCAGAATATTCTGCGGAATCTCTTCTCACCTTTCATTCACGATAGGTGTGAATTTATCAAACTGTGTGCGCTGTTGGCAAATACTGTAGCGGGGTTTTAGATGAATTAACAAGACAATGCGGATGTCTATGCCTAAAATAGATAGGTTTAAATATATAGATTAATGATAGCAATGATAGCATCTTTTTTAGGCCTAAATATTCATTTTAATTAATGGACAGGTGTATTATGAAGTTGTTCGCTGCACGGTGTATCTGCACGGAGAGTTTGTGTGTGTGTTTGTGACGTTATCTTCCCCTTCAAACATGCTTCCAATCAACCAACCAACCAACCAACCCAGGCCTCCAAACTCAGAAGCTACATGTCAAAGCCGATAACTGCACCTTTGATCTGCTGGTTATGGCTGGGAGCGACTGTTGATCAGTGTACAGTCGCCTGTACAAGACAAGCTCTTCCCCAAAAATAGTGTGAATGTCTGCAACAAACACCACCCATTAAAATATTAAGAATTTATTCATTCATTCATTCATCTTCTGTACCGCTTTATCCTCTATTCAGGGTCGCGGGGGACCTGGAGCCTATCCCAGGAGACTTCGGGCACAAGGCAGGGTACACCCTGGACAGGGTGCCAATCCATCGCAGGGCACACACTCATACGCACATTCACACACTCATTCACACACTACGGTCAATTTGGGAACGCCAATTAGCCTAACCTGCATATCTTTGGACTGTGGGAGGAAACCGGAGTACCCGGAGGAAAATTAAGAATTTAATTAAACACAAATATCTAAATTAGATTTTCTTTATACATAATATGTTCATTATATATAAACTCATGCTAGGGTACTTTTACTACGCTGAAGTATACCATTTAAAGCTATTTATTAACTTCACTTTTATTTGCTTACCTACTTACTTACTTACTAACTAGAGAATGCTTTATTAAAGAGCTCTAAAAGAACGTCAATATGAATGACAATGGAATATTTCAGAACGTGCAAGTTGACGCCCATGAACCAATCACTAACCATTAAAATGTTGGATTTAAATTAAAATGGCACTCTTTGATGCATTTTTTGATAGCATTTTTTTTTGACCTAGCAACCCATATTGATGCCCATAAATGGACCCAGCAAGAGGAACATTATCAAACTCCTATGCCATACACCCCGGCTACCACCTCAGGCACCCCGAATTCATCCTCTGAACCAATGCAGGTTGACCGCGCACGCGTCTCGCCAAAGGAACGGCAACGACCAAGGGATGACGATGCCTATTTTTACTGCGGGAGGATTGGCCATGCCGTATGTAACCATGCCGAGCCACGGCCTCCCAATTGGAGTGTTATGAGTTTGCGTTATTCTGCCCTCTGCTGTTCTTTCTGGGTACTTGTTTGTTTTTCAGATGGGTGTTCCTCCAGATAATTCACCGGACCCAGCGATTGGTTCATCTCATCAACCAACCAGAATAAAAGGACCACCCCAAACTCCTTTCAGATGCCTTTGGTGCCACCGCATGCGTCTTTGTATTGTGTTTCAATTCGACCTTTATATATTTGAGTAGATTACTGTAGGCTAACTGTTGATATGACCCAAGCCTGTTCCGACTACGAGTGTAGATCCTGTTTTTGATTTGTTAGTCATCGATTTGCTTTACGCTTTTTGTAAATATTGTTGTAAATAGCACTTTTTCAAAATATTAAGGGCTGTAGGAGGTTTGATGCCATTTCTTTTGTTATATACTTTGCACTCTGTTTTTTGGTCAGGTAGTTAGGGAAGGATAATGTATTTTATTTTGTTTCCTTTTGACTTGGGAATTTAGTTTATCTTAAACGAAGACCATTTTGTTTATTATTTTGGCCTAGTCAACCTCTGAAGTTGTAACCCTTACCTTCATTCATTCATTCATTTCTATACCGCTTAATCCTGTGTTCAGGGTCGCGGGGGACCTGGAGCCTATCCCAGGAGACTTCGGGCACTAGGGGGGGTACACCCTGGACAGGGTGCCAATCCATCGCAGGGCACACACACACATACACACACTCACACACCCAATCACACACTACGGGCAATTTTTTAGGAACGCCAATTAGCCTAACCTGCATATCTTTGGACTGTGGGAGGAAACCCACCAAGCACGGGGAGAACATGCAAACTCCATGCACACAGAGACGGGAATCGAGCCTGGCCGGGGAATCGAACCCAGACCCTGGAGGTGCAAGGCGACAGTGCTAACCACTACACCACCGTGCCGCCAACCCTTACCTTTTTACCCACAAATAAAAAGAAAATAATTTTTTCCTAATTTCTCTGGTAGTGAGACACCTTCACTTGCCTTTTGTTATGACACAGTCCCCTAGACGGTCATAACAGGAGATTCCGCTTGTACGAGTTAGTCAACCTTTCAATGTTCAGGCGCTCGATGGAAGCAAACTTTCACAGATCACTCACCGCACTTCCCCTGTTACACTATGCTTTTCTGGCAACCATACAGAAACCCTCACCTACCTCATCATGAGAAATGCACACGCCCCAATCATTTTGGGCCTTCCATGGTTAAGGCTACATAACCCCCACATCGATTGGGTAAGAATGAGTATTCTCAATTGGCACTCAGCTTGCCACTCTTCGTGTCTATGCTCCGCGGCCATAACTCAGACCCGTTCCACATCACAGGAGGAGATCCCCAGTTTATCCAAGGTCCAGGTAGATTACCATGATCTGCAGCAGGTCTTCAGCAAATCACGGGCTATTTCACTACCACCTCACCGACCCTACGACTGTGCTATTGACCTCCTCCCTGGCACCACCCCACCCAAAGGGCAACTCTACTCTCTCTTTCGCCGAGAAAGAGAGGCAATGGAACAATATATTACAGAGTCACTTGCGGCAGGGATCATCTGCTCCTCATCCTCCCCTGTCGGTGCAGGATTCTTTTTTGTGGAAAAGAAAGACAAGTCCCTCAGACCCTGCATCGATTACAGAAGATTGAATGAAATCACCATTAAGAACCGCTACCCACTTCCTTTAATGTCTACTTCCTTTGAGCTGCTCCAGGATGCCCGCATTTTCACCAAGCTAGACCTGAGAAATGCTTACCACCTGGACAGGATAAGGGAAGGTGATGAGTGGAAGACCACCTTTAACACCCCCACTGGTCACTATGAATACCTGATGGTTCCATTCGGTTTAACCAACGCACCAGAAGTTTTCCAGGCACTCATTAATGATGTCCTCAGAGACTTCCTCAACATCTTTGTATTTGCATATCTTGATGATATCTTGATCTTTTCTCGTTCACTAAGGGAACACAAGATCTATGTATGTCAGGTTCTACAACGGCTATTGGAAAACAAACTCTTTGTCAAGGCTGAAAAATGCGAGTTTCACGTTGACTCCACCTCCTTCCTGGGGTTCTAAATTTCACCTGCAGGCATCCAAATGGATCCGACCAAGGTCAAGGCAGTCACAGACTGGCCAGTGCCTTCTTCTAGACAAGAGTTTCAACGCTTTCTGGGGTTCGCTAACATTTATTGCCGTTTCATTAGAAATTACAGCATGGTGGAGGCCCAGCTCACAACACTCACCTCCACTAAAACCCCATTCAAATGGAATCCCCTGGCGGAGAAGGCCCTAAATGAACTTAAGTACCGATTTACCATGGCATCCATCCTTACTTTCCCGGACTCCTCCCTTCAGTTCACCATCACCTGCATCATCAACCTACTGTATGTTCTGTCAGACTGGCCCTGCCATTGTCCATGCGCAGAGTTAATCCCACCTTCCACGTCTCCCAGATCCGTAGGTTGGTTGCGTGTCCCTTCGCTCCACCCTCTCGTCCCCCCCACCACCCAGACTCATAGATGGGGGGAGGCCTTTACAGTTCGCCGACTTCTTAAGTCTCGCGAACGCGGTCTCCAGTACTTGGTTGACTGGGAGGGCTATGGCACTGAAGAAAGAAGTTGGGTCACAGCCAGATTTATACTACATCGATCTCTGATTACTGAGTTCCACAGACTCCACCCTGAGGCGCCTGCTAGAACGCCATGGGGGGGTGTACTGTTATGACCCGCCAAGCCACAGCCCTGTCATGAATCACCTGCACACTCCAGTTTCATGATCCACCCCACTGTTTTCATTTCACCGCCTCATTCTCCACTCTGCACACCTGTACTCAATCTACAGTATAATCACCTCTCCTCCCTACTTAACTCGTACACAGACTACACTTCCTCGCCAGATGATTGTTCACTCACCATGTCCAATATTCCAGCATTCTGTCTCGTCTTGCCTTCTCGTTCCCGACCTCGCCTCGTTTCAATGACCACGTCTTCGCCTCAAGTCACGGATCACTCGCCATCTCGGATCTTCCCGGTACTGACCTTTGGAACTGTTTCTCAACCACGAGCCTGGATCATGGACCTTCCCCCTGCTCTCCGGCTTCGACCCCTGCCTGTTTATCGACCACGAGTAAATTCCATGCGTCTGTGTCACCTGCTAGCCTGCTCGAGCTCAAGACACACACCAGCTCTCTGTACAGAGCTCATTCACCTCGCGTCGGCGCTCCACTTCCACGTTCAGTTCAAGTTCAGAGTACACATATCAGCACAAGCAGGCTTCCAATCTAACTGTCATGTCTGCCTTATGCACGGATTCAAGCCTCTCTTGCCATAATGTCTCTAAGCACCACTTCTTGCACTTGGGTCTTCCACGGCAGCTAGGACACGTGAGAGAATAAGTATTACATGTTTAAGGTGGAAAATACCACTGCTGCTCATTTCATTTTACACTCTATGACCACTCATACTGCTGTTCAGCTGTTCGTCTGCACAATGCACATTTCATATACTTTAAACAATGTATTTATACAGTTCATACCTTTTTACATTTTTATATATTTCTATGTTTAACTTTATTTTATTTTAACAAATTTACTACGTATTGTAGACTTTATATTTTACATTCTTAACCATTTGGCATTTGACTCGCTAATTTCCTTTTTTTAAGATCATTTAAGCATTTCACTGCATCTCATACTGTGTATGGTTGTGTAGAATAATTGAAAAATAATTGAGTATATTAATGTGGAAATGTAAGCTTTGTGTCTCAGTGGGTAAAAAGCTGTAAGACTAGCTTTAAAAAAGGCTTCATCACATTTTGTGGAAATGTTGGACCACTGGTTTACAATCAGTAACTTGATGTACAGTGACTGGAGATTGAGATGCCACACACACATGGCCCCTCCTTCCTCTCAGGGTCTCATATGCCCTGTTGTGCCTAAGAGAGGCTTAGTAGGAATGCTAAGATTTCGACTGCTGGTCCTGTTCTTCTCTCATTAGTACTCCTTGTTTTACATTCTTTTCTTTTTCTACCTTGAAAGTAAATATGTCTCGTCTTCCCACAGCTCTGCAGCTGCTGCTTTATCTTTGCAGCTTTTTAGGACCAGCAGAAGGAGGGAAGGTCCTGGTGATACCTGTGGATGGCAGTCACTGGCTCAGTATGAAGATCCTGGTGGAGGAGCTGTCTCATAGAGGACATGAAATGGTGGTTCTAGTTCCTGAGACCAGCTTGGTAATCCATGATTCAGATGCATACACTGCTAGGACCTATAAAGTTCCCTTTACCAAGGATGAACTGGATGGCAGTATAATAAAGATAAAGGAGGGCAATACAAAAGCACCGCAGATCTTAGAGTTATTGGAGAACTTGGCTGTGATCGTCAGCTTCACTGACATGCAGGTGAAAGGATGTGAGGCGCTTCTGTATAACGAGCCTCTGATGCAGAGTCTGCGTGATGAACACTTCAATCTCATGCTCACAGATCCCTTCCTTCCTTGTGGCTCCATTATTTCCGAGGCTTTCTCTCTTCCTGCCATTTACTTCCTGCGTGGACTTCCTTGTGGATTGGATCGGGATGCAGCTCAGAGCCCTGCACCTCCGTCCTATGTTCCGTGCATGTTAATAGACAACACAGACATTATGACATTTCCTCAAAGAGTCGTGAACGTGCTTATGGCAGGTTTCGAGGGTGTCGTCTGCAAAATACTTTATTCCAGTTTTGATGAACTCATCAGCAGATATCTTAAGAAAGATATTTCATATAGAGATGTTCTAGGAAAAGCAGCAATTTGGCTTCATAGATATGACTTCACCTTTGAATACCCAAAACCTGTAATGCCCAATATGGTGAGAATCGGAGGCATCAACTGTGCCAAGAAGAAAGCTTTGCCTGTGGTGAGTCATAATCATAATTTTTTTTTATCTTAAATTGATTTTATCTAGGCAGCACAGAGGCATAGTGGTTAGCACAGTCATGTGGCACCTCAATGGTCTGAGTCAATTCCTGGCCAGGTTCAATTTCAGCCTCTGATTGCATGAAGTTTGTATGTTCTTCCTGTAGTTGGTGGGTTTCCTTGGGCACTCTGGTTTCTCCTACAGTCCAAAGACTTGCACATTAGGCTAATTGGCATTCATAAATTGCCTGTAGTGTTTGTGCCTTGCGATGGATTGGCACCCTGTCCTCGGTGCACCCCACTTCTGAACTGGGTCTCCTGGGGTGCGCTCCAAGTCCCCCATGATAAGTGAATGGGTGAGTGATTTTAGCTAAAAAATAATGGTAACTTTAAATAATGTTCTTTATAAATCTGATTTATTTCTTTCGTAGGATTTCAGATGAATTGTGTTAGAAACATTATTTTCTCATAATATAACAACCATAAGTGAATTATCTCTTATTACAAGTCCCTATGAATAAGCCATTACTATAGAAATTATAGCATATTATAACCAGGGCATTCATGTAAATTGGTGCTACTATAAGAGCTACGTACTGTTATAGAAAATTAATCAACACCTTATGACCAATCAGATTACAGAATTCAGCAGCACTGAGGGGTAGATAAATATTTTTTTGTTGAAGCTCAATACATAGTATAACTTGAGTAGTATACTGTACTCAGTCAGCTTGTTTCTCAATTAGAGGGGCTGTATTGTGGTGTAAGCGCTGAAGAAATCAAGACACATAATCCTCATGTCACCTTTCCCTTTATCGAGGTAGGAGAGGGTCTGATAGAGCAGGTTGAGGATGACATCGTTGACACCAACATTCTGCCTGTAGGCGAACTGCAGGGGATTGAGGGCATGACTAACCTGAGGTGAGGAGATGAAGAAACAGCCGTTTCAACGTCTTCATGATGTGAGGTGTCAATGCTACAGGCCTGTGACCATTAAGATCTTTTGGCCCATTTTCCTTTGGAACACGGATGAGACATGAAGTTTTCCAGAGTTCCGGTACTTTCCCTATTTCCAAACTCAGGTTGAAGATGTACTTGGCTGTGGCGGGGTGGTGGGGCCCCTTGTTGTAGTATGGGTGAGGACTGAGACAGTAGTTGAAGTGGAGGGGGGGTGACAGTCAGACAGTTGTTGATACAGTAGTGAAGCAGTCAAACACGTTGAAGAACAGGTTGAGATCTTATTGGATCTCACCACATCGCCAACTGTTATACTCCTGTCCTTCTTTTCCTGGTAATATTATCTACATGTGCTTCAAATGAAAGACTGGAATCTATAATCACACTGAGGTGTTTTACTGTTGCACTTGATGGAACAAAAAGGCCACCTAAAGTTACACTGTGATCAAAATGCTTGCTTCTACTGTAGCTGCATGTGGTCTTATGACTAGAACTTCTGTCTTATCAGGATTAAGTGGAAGAAATTCACAGAGAAATTCAGAATACGGTCCTGGAGGTGTGTAAATGATAATTAGTCGGATTGACTGAGCAGACTTCATATTTGTAGCTACACTTTTTATGTTACTATAAAGAATTTTAAATGCATTAAAATTTGTGTCCATGGTTTTGTATGATAGTCAGATTATCATTGTAAATAACTGCGATGTCTCTTCCTCTACCAGTTAGCCTAGGCTGGTGTATGTAGCTGTATCCAGGAGGACTAGCTTCATTTAGAGCTATATACTCGTTCTCTGTAATCCAGGTTTCTGTTAAACAGAGTATATCAAACTCCTGATCTGTGATCATAAAAATACGACCTTTAGATGTGAGAGATCTAATATTTAACAGTTCTAGCTTCACATAAGAGGTGCTGGCTGTGGATTCAGTGTGCTTTGAATTTTTTGTCTCTATATTAAGGAAATTATTAACTTTTTGAGTCTTCATAAATGTTTCTTTGGCTCGGGGAACAGACACAGTCTCAATATCATGAACCCTAAGTGACGAGTGACAGTTGGATTAGCCTGTTTGTCTGTTCTCTAGCATGGTCTCTGAGTAGTCATTGATTAACTAGGCCTAACCACTGCTTCCCTAAAGGCCTGGCTAACTTCATGTGCCTCAGAGTCTCCTACTGTATAACCAAAGGTTTCTGATTAGGTGCATTACTGCGGAGAGCAAACCTGTTGGACACGTGAAGTGCAGATGAGGTGTGCTCCGGTGGGCTAGCCTTAGCTATGCATGAATGAGTATGCTGCTGAGTCATCCCCCACTCGCCCCGCTGTGAGGCCTCTAAAGCTGGAGTCGGGGGGCTGGCTATCTCCACCTGCGGCACCCAGATTTCCCTCACAGCAATAACACTGCTCTCACACTCTCTAACCCTTTCTAAAGAATGGGCAGACATGTCTCAGCCTACCTTACCCTCACCACAGGAAACACCCCGGGTTGTTTTCTGAGCTCCCTGCTGTATTCGTTTTACACATTTGACTGCGTGGCTACTACCAACTTCACCACTAATTTTGCTGATGATACTATCATGGTGGGCCTGATTTCTGACAACAATGAGACAGCCTACCTGGAAGTGATTAAAAATCTGGAGAACCCGTGCCAGAGGAACAACCTCCTCCTTAACATCAACAACATAATGGAGGTGATGGTGAACTTCAGTACAAAGCAGAAGATGAACGACCAGACCTCCATCATCAATGAGAGCCCAGTGCACTGGAGACTGAGGGAAATCTTCTTCCTGCAGGCTATACAGGCTCTCAACCAGAACTCCAGCTCAGACTCAACTGATTGTACTTGCTATATTTCCTTGAACATTTGAACATTTGCACATTTCACAAGACTTACAGTATATGTTGCACATAGGTGGTTCTGTTTACATACAAGTGAGGAATAAGTATTACACTTTTAAGGTGGACAATACCATTGCTGCTCATTTCATTTTACACTCTATGACCACCCATATTGCTGTTCAGCTGTTCAGCTGATGTTTACTGCATCTCATACTGTGTGTGGTTGTGTAGAATAATTGAAGAATAATTGAGCATATTAATGTGGAAATGTAAGCTTTGTGTCTCAGTGGATAAAAAGCTGTAAGACTAGCTTTACAAAGGCTTCATCCCACTTTGTGGACTTTGAAATGTTGGACCACTGGTTTAAAATCAGTAACTGGATATTCAGTGACTGGAGATTGAGATGCCACACACACATGGCCCCTCCTTCCTCTCTGGGTCTCATATGCCCTGTTGTGCCTAAGAGAGGCTTAGTAGGAATGCTAAGATTTCGACTGCTGGTCCTGCTCTTCTCTCATTAGTACTCCTTGTTTTAAATTTTTTTCTTCTTCTACCTTCAAAGTAAATATGCCTCGTCTTCCCACAGCTCTGCAGCTGCTGCTTTATCTTTGCAGCTTTTTAGGACCAGCAGAAGGAGGGAAGGTCCTGGTGATACCTGTGGATGGCAGTCACTGGCTCAGTATGAAGATCCTGGTGGAGGAGCTGTCTCATAGAGGACATGAAATGGTGGTTCTAGTTCCTGAGACCAGCTTGGTAATACATCGTTCAGATGCATACACCGCTAGGACCTATAAAGTTCCCTTTACCAATGATGAACTGGATGGCAGTATAAAAAAGATGAAGGAGCGCATTACAAAAGCACCGCTTATCTCACACTTATTGGAGAACTTGGCTGGGATCGTCAGCTTCACTGACATGCAGGTGAAAGGATGTGAGGCGCTTCTGTATAACGAGCCTCTGATGCAGAGTCTGCGTGATGAACAGTTCAATCTCATGCTCACAGATCCCTTCCTTCCTTGTGGCTCCATTATTTCCGAGGCTTTCTCTCTTCCTGCCATTTACTTCCTGCGTGGACTTCCTTGTGGATTGGATCGGGATGCAGCTCAGAGCCCTGCACCTCCGTCCTATGTTCCGTGCATGTTTATAGACAACACAGACGTTATGACATTTCCTCAGAGAGTCGTGAACGTGCTTATGGCAGGTTTCGAGGGTGTCGTCTGCAAAATACTTTACTCCAGTTTTGATGAACTCATCAGCAGATATCTAAAGAAAGATATTTCATATAGAGATGTTCTAGGAAAAGCAGCAATTTGGCTTCATAGATATGACTTCACCTTTGAATACCCAAAACCTGTAATGCCCAATATGGTGAGAATCGGAGGCATCAACTGTGCCAAGAAGAAACCTTTGCCTGTGGTGAGTCATAATCATTAATCTTTTTATCTTAAATTGATTTTATCTAGGCAGCACTGTGGCATAGTGGTTAGCACAGTCATGTGGCACCTCAACAGTCTGAATCAATTCCTGGCCAGGTTCAATTTCAGCCTCTGATTGCATGAAGTTTGTATGTTCTTCCTGTGGTTGGTGAGTTTCCTTGGGCACTCTGGTTTCTCCTACAGTCTAAAGACTTGCACATTAGGCTAATTGGCATTCATAAATTACCTGTAGTTTGTGTGCCTTGTGATGGATTGGCACCCTGTGATAGATTGGCACCCTGTCCTAGGTGTACCCCACCTTTGAACTGGGTCTCCTGGGGTGCGCTCCAAGTCCCCCATGATAAGTGAATGGGTGAGTGATTTTAGCTAAAAAATAATGGTAACTTTAATGTTCTTTATAAATCTGATTCATTTCTTTCGTAGGATTTCAGATGAATTGTTTTAAAAACATTATTTTCTCATAATATACAGTAACAACCATAAGTGATTTACAGTATATCTCTTATCTTTATTACAAGTCCTTATGAATAACCAATTACTATAGAAATGATAGCGTATTATAACCAGGGCATTCATATAAATCGGCACTATTGTAAGAGCTACTGTTATAGAAAATTAATCAACAACTTCTGACCAATCAGATTACAGAATTCAGCAGCACTGAAGTGTAGATTAATATTTTTTTTGTTTAAGCTCAATGCATAGTATTACTTCGGAGTTAAAGGACAACATAAAAGTCTCAGATTTTAAATTTAATCATTATAAATACTGTTCGGATTTATTTTTGAATAAATTTAAAACTATCTGGTTAATATGGTGCAGGTCCCTTAGAGTTGTGAGGAATATCAAATTCCTACACAGAGCTTTTAGATGGATGGTGTTTGTGGTCTTTGCCCTATTAAACAGGATCAGGATGTGTTTACTGATAAAAATTCCAAAGAACTTTTGTACAGTAAGTCCCTCTGGATAAGGGTGTCGGCCAAATGCAGTAAATGTTCATATATGGCACCAAGTCTTAGCAGCAGATTCTTTAAGTCCTGAAAGTTGAGCATTTGTGGAGGAGACTTGTTTGTCCTGCACATCCCACAGATATTCTATCCTTCCTTGGATCACTTTTGGAGGATACTAACCACCGCCTACGGGGAACACCCCACAAGACTTGCGGGGTCTTTAAAATGATCAGACCCAGTCATTTAGACATCACAATTCGGCCCTTATCAATGTCATTTACTATAGTTCCTTATACTACCCCATTTTTCCTACTTACAACACACCAACTCCGATAACGGACTGACTCTTAAATATTGCTTTTGCCTGTTTAAACCCAGTTATTTGACAAGGCAGTGTATATTTCCATGAAGTTCTGTATTTCTCTTTAGAAAAGCAGAATGAATGTGTGTGATTAGTCGGCATTACACAGCATTTTCATCCTGACCTTTATACAGTTAAGCACAAATCGTGCATGTGCTTTTATCAGATGTCGCAACATTCTAACAAATAAAATGAGTCTTGATTGCTGCGACCCACTCGTCTACAGAGTACACTTGCTATTCACTCATTTGTGTGATTAAATTAAATGAGCAATACAGTATATTCAAGAAGCAGTATTCTATTTTTAAGCTTTATTTGTAAATAAAAGGTAAAAGAAGCTAAAATGAAAATGTGTGGTTTCGGAGGTTTTTGAAGTTGATGTTTTATTTATCTTATACCACACGTATTTGAAGTATTAAAAAATTTAATTAGTTACTTACAAGTTATATTGTGGACCATCCATAAAGCAGGTTATTTCCTGTTCCTACTTACAGTATGTTATACAGTATCAGCCATAAAGCTTCACCTCCCCCCCCGCACACACACACACCCCACTCTCTCTCTGAATGTTACCACCAATGCTGGCACTGAAGACTCCTTAAATAAAGCTTAATTGTTCCTGTGATTGAGTTGTTGCTATTGAAACGATAACATATCAGTTTCATAAGCATAAAATTTGCTACAAAGCTGCTCAATAGCTGTTATAGACATTTAACCCCTGCAATTTATGAATCGGAAGCACTGTGGGGTTAAAGTGGATTACAATGTAAGCTTTCCAGAAATTTACAGATGAACACCCTCATGTTAATAATGATTTTGCCTATAGCTTTGAAACCTAACTTATCACATACTCTAGAATCTTTAGATTATGATGTAATCTCTAGTAGAAATAATAAGATAAATCAACTCTGTCAATTTTCTATGATCTAATCTATAAACTGATTGCTGTTTCCTGTGCAGGAGCTGGAGGAGTTTGTAGATGGATCTGGAGATCACGGCTTCATCGTGTTCACTTTGGGCTCCTATGTGTCCGACATGCCCGAGTATAAAGCCAGAGTGTTTTTTGAGGCTTTTAGACAGATTCCTCAGAGGGTGAGAAGAAAATACATCTTATACATCATCATAAACATACATTAGTGATAACTGATTATATATACAGTTCTGTCTAATACCGTCCTGTGATTAAATAAGATCTGTTCATAATCACACAATATTGTAATTATAGTAAAATACGGTTATAGTAATATAATCATGTCAGGGTGGTGCAATGAAGCAGAGTCACTGTGGTTCTGTTGATTTGATTTTCAGGTTCTGTGGCGATACACCGGCCCTGTTCTTGAAGACGTTCCTGAAAATGTCAAACTGATGAAGTGGCTTCCACAGAACGACCTCTTAGGTGTTTTTACATGTTCAAATTAAAAATTTAAAAAGAAGCAATTTTAAAACATGTGGTTTTTTGATCAATGGTCACTCTGGACCTCTTAAATGCCAGATGATTTTAAGCCATTTTTGGCATTACTATGTTACATATAGGCATCAGGATTGTGCAATATAGATTGCATACAGGGCTCAATTTGAGGGGGGTTGCAAGGGGGAATGCATACCACTGGCTAAAAGAAAAAATAACAAAAACCATCTCCTCTGTAAAACCACCAACCCCCTTACCATCCCGTTCAGATTAATAATGATGTGAATTTTGGGATATTTGTCATGAAAATGAAATATTAAAACGCTCTTTCGAACTATAAATAATGTCGTTTAGCCAATTAGAATTCAAATGCAACTATGGGGTCGGGGGGCATCCAGTGTCTTCTTGTGCCAGTCCCAAGTCTGGATAAATGCAGAGGGTTGTGTCAGGAAGGACATCCGACGTAAAAAAACATTTGCCAAATCAATGATGCGAATCAGAAATATAATTTCCATACCGGATCGGTCGCGGCCAGGTTAACAACGACCGCCACCGGTGCTGTTGACCTACAGGTTGCCAGTGGAAATTGGGCTACTGTTGGTCGAAAAAGGAGAGGAGGAAGGCGTGTTCGAAATCAGAGAGAGAAAAGGAAAGACAAGAGTTTAGGAGTGAAAGTAGGGACTTTGAATGTTGGGACCATGACCAGGAAGGCAAGAGAGTTGGTTGATATGATGCAGAGAAGGAAGGAGGATATACTGTGTGTCCAGGAGACCAGGTGGAAAGGTGGCAAGGCTAGAAGCTTAGGATCAGGGTTCAAATTGCTTTACCATGGTGTGGATAGGAAAAGAAATGGAGTAGGAGTTATTCTGAAAGAGGAAATTGTTAGGAATGTTCTAGAGGTGAAAAGAGTATCAGACAGGTTGATTAGTCTAAAGCTGGATCTTGAAGGGGTGATGTTCAATGTTGTTAGTGGCTATGCCCCACAGGTAGGATGTGAGTTAGAAGAGAAGGAGAAATTCTGGAGTGAGTTAGATGAAGTGATGCAGAGCATCCCCAGAGGTGAGAGAGTGGTGATTGGTGCAGATTTTAATGGACATGTTGGGGAAGGGAACAGAGGTGATGAAAATGTGATGGACAGGAATGTAGAAGGACAGATGGTGGTGGACTTTGCAAAGAGGATGGAAATGGCAGTAGTAAATACTTTCTTCCAGAAGAGGCAGGAACATAGCATGACATATAAGAGTGGAGGCAGAAGCACTCAGGTAGACTACATCTTGTGTCAACGTTGTAATCACAAGAGATTAGTAAAAGAGATTACTGACTGCCAGTGTTGGTAGGGGAGAGTGTAGCCAGACAACACAGGATGGTGGTGTGTAAAATAACCCTGGTGGTGAGGAAGGTGAAGAGGACAAAGGCAGAGAAGAGGACAAAGTGGTGGAAGCTGAGAAAGGAAGAATGTTGTGTAGTCTTTAGGGAGGAGTTGAGACAGGCTATGGGTGGTCATGAGGTGCTTTCAGTTGACTGGACAACTACAGCCAATGTGATCAGGGAGACAGGTAGGAGGGTACTTGGTGTATCATCAGGTAAGGCCAAAGTGGACAAGGAGACTTGGTGGTGGAACGAGGAAGTCCAGGAGTGTATACAGGGAACGAGGCTAGCTAAGAAGAAGTGGGACTCTGAGAGGACTGAAGAGAGTAGACAGGAGTACAGGGAAATGCAGCGTAAGGTGAAGGTAGAGGTGGCAAAGGCCAAACAAAGATCATATGAGGACTTGTATGCTAGGCTGGACAGTAAGGAGGGAGAGGTGGATCTGTACAGGTTGGCGAGGCAGAGAGATGGGAAGGATGTGCAGCAGGTTAGAGTGATTAAAAATAGAGATGGAAATGTCCTGACAGATGCCAGGAGGGTAATGGGAAGATGGAAGGAGTACTTTGAGGACTTGATGAATGAGGAAAACGAAAGAGAAGAAAGAGTAGAAGAGGTGATTGTTGTGGAGCAGGAAGTAGCAAATATTAGTAAAAGTGAGGTGAGAAGGGCGTTGAAGAGGATGAAGAGTGGAAAGGTTGTTGGTCCTGATGACATATCTGTGGAGGTATGGAAGTGCTTAGGAGAGATGGCAGTAGAGTTTCTGACTACTTTGTTTAACAAGATCTTGGAGAGTGAAAGGATTCCAGAAGAATGGAAGAGAAGTGTATTGGTGCCAATTTTTAAGAACAAGGGAGATGTGCAGAGCTGTGGCAATTACAGGGGTATAAAGCTAATGAGCCATACAATGAAGCTGTGGGAAAGAGTAGTGGAAGCTAGGTTAAGGGCAGAGCTTCAATTCAATTCAATTTTATTTGTATAGCGCTTTTAACAATTGGCATTGTCTCAAAGCAGCTTTACACAATCAAAAGAATTATTTAAGTTTGTATGGAATGTGAATGTGTATGAATCAAAATGGTCAGATTGGCCCTGGTGAGCAAGCCATGGGCGACAGTGGCAAGGAAAAACTCCCTGAGATGGTAATAGGAAGAAACCTTGAGAGGAACCAGACTCAACAGGGAACCCATCCTCATCTGGGTGAAACAGATAGCAGGAAATGATCTGCATTTATACAGTGTGTTAAGTGGCAGGCAGTTCAGCTATAATAGTTGATGTTAATTGATGTTAAAATGGAGTCCAGGTAGTTATTGGAGACTAAGGTAGACTTGTAGAAAGGTCCAGTCCTGAACTATCGAATTGTCAAGTCCTCAGAGAAACAGCTGCCAACACCAGTCGAGGCCAGAACCGTCTTCTAGGTAGAGAGAATCATCCCCATACATCCCAAAGAGACACACAGGGCATCCATGTGACGAGATCTCCAACCAGAAGCGGTGCACCAGGATGGGTCAGACAGGTCCGGAGGGCAGAGGGAGTCTGGATCACTGGCAGCTCAGGAATGACATGTGTAGCTCGACAGAGAGAGAGAGAGAAAGAGTGAAAGAGGGAGACAGGGGGAGAGAGGAAAGAGAAAGAGAGGGAGAAAGAGAAGAAGAGGAGAGATGGCAGTTAGGTATCGTCACAGTCACATAATGTATAATGTGAATGTATATTTACTGTAGAGTGCAAGCAGGGACTCCAGCAGGACTAACTATGACAGCACAACTAAAAGGGAGAGCCAGAAGGAAACACAAACATGAGGGCTCCCTGAGATGTAAAGCAAACAATCACCTCACCGTCAACAAACCTGAGTTATCAAATGAGAGTGAGGAAGACAGCATCTAAACATATCAGTTCACCATAATACTCTACGTCCATGAGTCCCCCAGATCTGCTCCTTTACTATACCTAAGGCAAATCTATTTATAAAAATTCTTGGCTAAATAAATAGGTTTTTAGCCTAGACTTAAACACTGAGACTGTGTCTGAGTCCCAAACACTATTTGGAAGACTATTCCATAATTTTGGGGCTTTGTAAGAAAATGCTCTGCCCCCAGCTGTAGTTTTCATAATACGCGGTACTGACAAGCAGCCTGCATCCTTTGATAGAAGTAGGCGTGGCGGATCGTAAGACACTAGCATTTCGCTCAGATACTGACCATTTAATGCTTTGTATGTCAAAAGTAGTATTTTAAAATCAATGCGAAATTTCACAGGGAACCAATGTAGTGAAGATAGGATAGGGGTGATGTGCTCATATCTTCTGGTTCTAGTGAGGACTCTCGCTGCTGCATTCTGGACTAGCTGAAGCTTGTTTATGCACCTAACTGAACAACCAGACAGTAAGGCATTACAATAGTCCAACCTAGAAGTGATAAAAGCATGAACTAGTTTTTCTGCATCGTTTAGCGACAATATATTTCTTATCTTGGCAATATTTCTGAGGTGAAAGAATGCTATCCTGGTGATATTATCTACATGAGCTTCAAATGAAAGGCTGGAATCTATAATCACGCCGAGGTCTTTTACTGTTGCACTTGATGGAACAGAAAGGCCATCTAAAGTTACGGTGTGATCTAAGATTTTACTTCTAGCTGTATGCGGTCCTATGACTAGAACTTCTGTCTTATCCGGATTAAGCAGAAGGAAGTTAATTAGCATCCAATTTCTTATGTCCTGCACACATTGCTCAACTTTAGTAAGATGGTTTTTCTCATCAGGTTTTGTTGAGACTTGTAGCTGTGTGTCGTCAGCATAACAATGAAAACGAATACCATGCTTACGGATTATGTTGCCCAGAGGAAGCATGTAAAGGGAAAAAAGCAGTGGGCCTAAAACTGAACCCTGCGGAACGCCAAACTCCACTAGAGAACATGCAGAATAATCATCATTTAAGTCTACATACTGATAACGAACAGTCAAATAAAATCTGAGCCAGGAGAGGGCTGTACCCTTAATTCCTACTACATTTTCTAATCTATGAAGAAGAATAGCATGATCAATGCTGTCAAAAACTGCACTGAGGTCGAGTAATACAAGCATAGCTACACAACCTTGATCAGAGGCCATCCATCCATCCATCCATCCATTTTCTTCCGCTTATCCGAGGTCGGGTCGCGGGGGCAGCAGCTTCAGCAGGGATGCCCAGACTTCCCTCTCCCTGGCCACTTCTTCCAGCTCTTCCGGGGGGATCCCAAGGCGTTCCCAGGCCAGTCGAGAGAGTGTGTCATAGTCCCTCCAGCGTGTCCTGGGTCTTCCCCCGGGTCTCTTTCCGGTGGGTCGTGTCCGGAACACCTCACAAGGGAGGCGTACAGGGGGCATCCTAAATAGATGCCCAAGCCACCTCATCTAGCTCCGCTCGATGCGGAGGAGCAGCGGCTCTACTCTGAGCCCCTCTCGGATGACTGAGCTTCTCACCCTATCTCTAAGGGAGAGCCCAGACACCCTGCGAAGGAAATTCATTTCAGCCGCTTGTATTCGCGATCTTGTTCTTTCGGTCACTACCCACAGCTCACGACCATACGTGAGGGTAGGAATGTAGATCGACCGGTAAATTGAGAGCTTTGCCTTTTGGCTCAGCTCCTTCTTCACCACGATGGACCGATACAGAGCCCGCATCACTGCAGACGCTGCCCCAATCCGCCTGTCGATCTCCCGCTCCATTTTACCCACACTCGTGAACAAGACCGCGAGATACTTAAACTTCTCCACTTGGGGCAGGATCTCATTCCCAACCCTGAGAGGGCACTCCACCCTTTTCCGGCTGAGGACCATGGCCTCAGATTTGGAGGTGCTGATTCTCATCCCAGCCGCTTCACACTCGGCTGCGAACCGATCCAGTGAGAGCTGTAGGTCGCAGGATGATGAGGCCAACAGAACAACGTCATCTGCAAAAAGCAGTGACCCAATCCTGAGGCCACCAAACTGTACCCCCTCAACGACCTGGCTGCGCCTAGAAATCCTGTCCATAAAAATTATGAACAGGATCGGTGACAAAGGGCAGCCCTGTCGGAGTCCTACTCTCACCGGAAACAGGTTCGACTTACTACCGGCAATGCGGACCAAGCTCCGACACCGGTCGTACAGGGACCGGACAGCCTTTAACAGGGAATCCGATATCCCATACTCCCGGAGTACCCCCCACAGGACTCCCCGAGGGACACGGTCGAATGCCTTCTCCAAGTCCACAAAGCACATGTAGACTGGTTGGGCAAACTCCCATGCCCCCTCCAGGACCCTGCTAAGGGTGTAGAGCTGGTCCACTGTTCCGCGACCTGGACAAAAACCACACTGCTCCTCCTGAATCCGAGGTTCGACTATCCGACGGACCCTCCTTTCCAGGACCCCTGAATAGACTTTCCCGGGGAGGCTGAGGAGTGTGATCCCTCTGTAGTTGCAACACACTCTCCGGTCCCCCTTCTTGAAGAGGGGGACCACCACCCCGGTTTGCCAGTCCAGAGGCACTGTCCCCGATGTCCATGCAATGTTGCAGAGACGTGTCAACCATGACAGTCCTACAACATCCAGAGCCTTGAGGAACTCCGGGCGGATCTCATCCACCCCCGGGGCCCCGCCACCACGGATCTTTTATATCACCTCAGCAACCTCGGCCCCAGAGATGGAAGAGTCTACCTCTATGTCCCCAGACCCTGCTTCCTCATCGGAAGGCATGTTGGTGGAATTAAGGAGGTCTTCGAAGTACTCCCCCCACAGACTCACAACGTCCCGAGTCGAGGTCAGCAGCGCACCATCCCCATTATACACTGTGTTGACCGTGCACTGCTTTCCCCTCCTGAGACGCCGGATGGTGGACCAGAATTTCTTCGAAGCCGTCTGGAAGTCATTCTCCATGGCCTCCCCAAACTCCTCCCACGCCCGGGTTTTTGCCACAGCAACCACCGAAGTTGCATTCCGCTTGGCCTGCCGGTACCTATCAGCTGCCTCCGGAGTGCCACCAGCCAAAAAGACCCGGTAAGACTCCTTCTTCAGCTTGATGGCATCCCTCACCGCCAGTGTCCACCAACGGGTTCTTGGGTTGCCACCGCGACAGGCACCGACCACCTTACGGCCACAGCTCTGGTTGGCCGCCTCGACAATGGAGGCGCGGAACATAGTCCATTCGGACTCAATGTCCCCCACCTCCCCTAGGACGTGGTTGAAGCTTTGCCGGAGGTGGGAGTTGAAGCTCATCCTGACAGGGGACTCTGCCAGACGTTCCCAGCAGACCCTCACAATACATTTGGGTCTACCAGGCCTGACCGGCATCCTACCCCGCCAACGAAGCCAACTCACCACCAGGTGGTGATCAGTTGACAGCTCTGCCCCTCTCTTCACCCGAGTGTCCAAGACATGTGGCCGCAAGTCCGACGATACGACCACAAAGTCAATCATCGAACTGCGACCTAGGGTGTCCTGGTGCCAGGTGCACATATGGACACCCTTATGCCTGAACATGGTGTTCGCTATGGACAATCCGTGACGAGCACAGAAGTCCAATAACAAATCACCGCTCTGGTTCAGATCGGGGGGGCCGTTCATCCCAATCACGCCCTTCCAGGTCTCACTGTCATTGCCCACGTGAGCATTGAAGTCTCCCAACAGAACGTTGGAGTCCCCAGGAGGGACGCTCTCTAGCGCCCCCTCCAGAGACCCCAAAAAGGCCGGGTACTCCAAACTGCTGTTCGGCGCATAAGCGCAAACAACAGTAAGGATCCGTCCCCCCACCCGAAGGCGGAGGGAGGCCACCCTCTCGTCCACTGCGGTGAACCCCAATGTACAGGCCCCGAGCCGGGGGGCAATAAGTATGCCCACACCTGCTCGTCGCCTCTCACCGGTGGCAACTCCAGAGTAGAAGAGAGTCCAGCCCCTCTCAAGGAGACTGGTTCCAGAGTCCAAGCTGTGCGTCGAGGTGAGTCCAAATATATCTACAGTGGGAGCCACGTCAAACAGCCGCCTGGAGCATGACTGCTCCGTGGCAGTTCCATGAAGGCTTCGTGCATGGAATGTGATCCCCCGCGATGACGCAGTTAACGATGCCCCGCCCCATAAACGCCCCCATGCGCTTTCTAAAAAGATGGTTGCAATGCCGTATAATTCCGCCAGATGGAGCATTGACTGGCACAGTTAACTGCAGTGTCCAGGAAACCCAATACCGTATCTTTAATATACAGACAGTTCTTGTATTGTCAACATAGTTTCATAAATAGATGAAAAAACAACAACAACAAACCGATTAATAAAACAGATTTGTTAAATCACTCAATACACAACCCATGATGATTATGCTATTTATTATTTAATAATGAATTAATAAAATTAGTTAGTGAAATATTTTTAAGACATCCTGAAATGATCCTTAAAGACACGGTAGCGGCTGTAATTTGTCTATACCGATCATTGTAGGTACGGAATAAAAACGCAGGCTACGTACAGTATTTTATATTACTGTGTATTTTACCCCGTTCCATTTAATATACTGATAGATAATATTTTGCTGCAAAGTAAAGCTCAAACGTCTGCTTGGGTTTGTTTTCGTTATATTTTTGATGATGTTTTCGCTGATTTTTTCACTGATAGTCTACAAGTGGCATAAGAGGCAATTAATGGCGCATGCAACCTGGAATAAATATCTGCCCATATGGATCAGTATTTCTTTAGTCATTTAATCATGCATAATGCTCCCCCGTCAAAAGATCTGATGGGGCATTAATCACTTATCACAACTGTGAATGGATGCGGCAGCAGACACATTAAATCCCCATAAACACTTGGAGACAATAGTAAAAAAAAGTTCCAGAGGGTCAGCGCCTGTTATACTATTGTATTTTTACTGATTTTTTTTTTTTTTTACTGCTTATATTTCGTTGGGTTTTACGCAATTTCATGTGTGTGTGTGTGTGTGTGTGTGTGCGTGCGCGCACGAGAGAGAGGATACTCTGACAACACCAACTTCCGTGTGGCTCCAGTGGCGCAATCGGTTAGCGCGTGACACTTATGAAGCGGTCCAGGTGAAGCAATGCCGAGTTCGAGTCTCACCTAAAGCATGCGAAGTATTTTACTGCATATCGCGCTGTGTATGTGACAAATCAAATTTGAATTTGAAAGTAAAGCTTAAAATGTAACTTCTGCTTTGGTTTGTTTTCGTTATATTTTTGATGTTTTCGCTGAAAGTCAAATTGGCATAACAAATTGATTAATGGCGCATAATATCTGGAACAAATATCTGTCCATACGGATCAGTGTGTCTTTAGTAATTTAACCAGCATAATGTCCCACATTAAAGATCTGATGGGGCATCAATCACTTATCACAACGGTGTATAGATGCAGCAGCAGAGACAGATTTAATCCCCATAAACATTCACACTTGAAAACAAAACTAACAGAAGTAAACAGTTCTAGAGTGTTAGTGCCTGTTATCACAGGACAGGAATCACCTACAGGATACTACTGTATTTTACTGCTCATATTTTTTACCCTAGTTTCATTTGGTTTTATGCGATTTCATGTATTATTTGTGTGTGTCTGTGTGTGCACAGTGTGTGTGTGTGTGTGTGTGAGTGCGAGAGACAGCGTGAGAGCGCGTGCGCGAGAGAGGGCTTTCATGCTGATTTATCCAAGGTTACTAAAACCTGGCTTACTACCTATAAAAAATATTTCAATTTAACTCATGGGTCTCAATCACAGATGACACGACAAATTATATACTCTGAAACGTTCATTTGAACATTTAAAAATATATACAAAAACACGAATACTAATGTTATCATGGTGTAAATTATTAACATTAGGTTAGGTCCTGCCCTTAATTAATTCATATTATAATTACTTTTACATAGTATAGTTACTGGACTGACATGACCAAAAACTAGCTATTTCATTTAGCCTTTCTAAAATCAACCCATATATCATTTATAATCAGAAAACATGAAACATATTATGATCTGTTCAATAGCCCATCTGTTTTAATTTAGTTTGTATTTTTTATTATTCATAAGACAACCTTTCAGTTTTGTAAATATTTTAGTTATAGTGTGTTAAGTCTTACTTTAGGTTAAACGTTTTTGAGAATTTTACCATCCAGCTTAGATAAATGTTATGTCATTGATTGATAAAATCTGGATTAAGGATATTTTATTATATAATTATATATATATATATATATATATATATATATATATATATATATATATATATATATATTTTTTTTAGTTTCCCCCTGAGGGATTGCCACCTTATTGTGGTCAGGGGGTTTGCGTGCCTCAACACAATTCAGCAAATACAATACTGTTACTATACAGCAGTGGTTCTCAAACTTTTTCTGTCATTCCCCACTTAAGGGGGTGAGCGAATTTTCAAGCCCCACTTGTCAACAAAATAATAACGAAATCGGCCAAGTTTACTGTTTATTGAAATATCAATTCCTAAACCAATACGATCAAACACCACCAAGTTAAAAAAAAGATAAAATACACGTGCAATTGTTACAAGGCTTACGTTGTCACTTATCTTTGCATAATTGACCTCATGTTTATTAGCTGCTCAGCAATTGTTTGTAGTTTTTTTGCACTGGCCAATTCTGTATGCAACTTTGAATGAAGCCATTTGTGCTTTGCTGTCCACTGATTCAGATGTTACCATGCGATTCTCCTGCTTTCTGTATTCTGCCAGCTTTCTTTCAAAGACGTCCAGTGGTTTATTAACGTGTCTGGGGTGTGTTGTCTCTAAGTGTCTTCCTAATTTGTTGGGTCTCATGCGGTCTGCTGCCAGCAGTTTAAGACACAAAACACACACAGGTCTCTCTTCTGCCCCCACCATCCCCACCATGAATCCAAGCGCAAGATAGGCTTCATTAGGGGGGGGCGATATAACCAAAATCTTCTATCACGGTAGAAGCTATTTTCTAACTCAATAGCGATATATATATCACAATATAGCGATTTGTATCTGAAAATACATAAATAAAAATGAAAACACAAAGAAATTGTTTTACATAATTTCATTTTTTAAATGTAATTTTATTTAAACTGTGAATTGATGAGGTTTGCCGCATTTTTTTACTTTGGCCATATTCGATTTGGATTTCAGATGATAGAAAAGGTCTGACGTGTTTCCACCACTTGTTAAAACAGTGCACTTGTGTACCTTACAAATCACGTTCATCTCATTCGTATCACTTTTCTTATACCCAAACCAATTCCACACCACAGACGCGGCACTTTTCTCTTTACAATCTCCTCGTCACATGTAAGCAAACTCACTGCTGCTGCACCGTCTTCTTCCAGTGTCGAAGTGTATGTGAAGCCAAACACATCAAAAGTGGGACGAAACCGCGGCACCCGATTGAACTAAATATCTGCCCGGTGGTGGATCGCGCAGCGCCGCTCGAATCATAAACCTGCGCGACTCATTGTGTTTTTATTTAAAAACAATTCATTTAAAATGTCAGGACTGTTTAATATTGTTTCCGCCTTGCCATGCCTGGATTGTACGTGCGCATCCCAGCGGGGTAAAATGTATTTTAATGGTCGGCGCGGTTTATTTCTGTCAGAGTCGCGCAGCGCTGCCCAGTGGGTCGCGCAGGTTTGTGATTCGAGCAGCGCAGCTCAAGTTGGCCCGAAGTTAAACCATTATTGTTCCACTATGGTTCCACTTTTTCTCCCGGCCCACAACTGATGTTATTTTAAATTTACTTGTATTAATGATCCATTTATTTGTTTGTGATTGTTTAGTTTTGAGCGTACGCTCTTCATTATCAATAAAGAAAAGCATGAATTAGAATAGGTACTTTCCTGTTTTTCCTCCTGTTCATTGCGCCCCACCTGTCATGTCTGTATTCCCCACTAGTGGGGCGCGCCCCACAGTTTGAGAACCACTGCTATACAGTAAGGCCAGGTAAAAACAGTGCTCGAACATGATGCCCCCCTCCCCCCACCCCGTGTTGTCTGGTCTAGAACGGCGCTGCCTCTGACCGTCTTTTGTCTTGTAAATGAGTATTCTCACTCACCTTCCAATCCCCCCAGCGCACACACTCTGTTTGTACTGTAAACTGTACTGTAACTGTGTTTGCTAGGGCACTTGGTTATACACAGTACTTTAATGTATGGAACACTTACTTAACTTACTGGTTTGGTTTAAATATCGCTTATTACCTTATTCAGCAAAATAAATTCTTTATTAACGTATTGAAGTATTTTAGTTAAGGACAAAAACTGTGCTTGTGTTTAGAACTGCTGAACAGCCGAAAACACACACACACCCATCCCCCCGCCAAAAACACACACACACACAGAGCAATTAACACCATGTCATACTCAGGAGTGGAAGGTGAGAAACCACAATGGAGAATACCAAGTTTGTCGTTGCTCTTTTGGAGTTCTTAAAACCCAAAACATTTATTTATACTGAGAAAAAATTATTATGGGTCACATAATCACAAACACAAATACATATAATCAAGTGTTTAACTGGTTTCATTTGTTTCTATGATCAATAATTATTATTATTATTATTTTCAGCCCAACTCTTTGACTATTTAAAACAAAGTTGTGTCCCATTTTTTGCCCATTGAAGTTGTTGGTTCAACTAAACAATTTTTAAATACCCAAACAATCCCCCAAAATTAAAACACGCAAAACATGACTTTAACAATTCAATTTATTCTTCCAAAACTAGTCAAAGTTAAAACAGTAATTTATATAAAACAGATGAATACATGTTGTCTTTTTGCTTAAAGTTCATTAAACTACCCGGATACACCAGCTGCTTATAAGTCTCTATCTATAGTCCTTTTACATTAAAATATTAATTTTTCAAATATCAAAACTATTAAACATGGAACAGTTGAAGTCTTTGTTTCCCCCAAAGTACTGTATCAGACATTTTGCAGTTCTATGTTCAGAATATACAGTAGACCTGATCAAACATCATTCTAAAGCTGTCGGACTGTGACGTCATCCCTCCTACAGCTCCCTCAACAGCTTGTTCAGACTCCTCCAGTCCTGTAGCTCCAAAAGTCCAGCCGTCAGCCGTCTGACCCCCCAAATCCTCCACAGCGGAGCTCTGCTTAAAGACAACAGGAGAATTTAGTCAAGACAGATAAACTTCACAGAACATCTAGTTCTAATAAAAATAATATATATTAATAAACCTATTTACCACAGAGTGTGTAAAACACTGCTTTGGGGATTCTGTAATGTAAATAATCTGCCTGTGCTAATGTTAACCAGTGAACAGTGTTAGTGTTAACCAGTGAACAGTGTTAGTGTTAACCAGTGCACAGTGTTAGTGTTAACCAGTGAACAGTGTTAGTGTTAACCAGTGAACAGTGCTAATGTTAACCAGTGAACAGTGTTAGTGTTAACCAGTGAACAGTGTTAGTGTTAACCAGTGAACAGTGTTAGTGTTAACCAGTGAACAGTGCTAATGTTAACCAGTGAACAGTGTTAGTGTTAACCAGTGAACAGTGTTAGTGTTAACCAGTGAACAGTGTTAGTGTTAACCAGTGAACAGTGTTAGTGTTAACCAGTGACTGTCTGTATTATCGTCTGCATTAAATTAACCGGGAATTTACTTAATGCGCTTCTCATACAAATAAGTTAAGCGATATAACACTCGTATATGAGCATTAGTTCATCTCTGAAGCCAAACTATAACTTACTGAAGCCCCTCACACACACACACACACACCTCCCCCCTCCTCCTCCTCCTCCACTGATAAACACTTCTGTGTTGTTATTCAGCTCTTTAACTAAGCGCTCGCGCTACCGCGGAAAGTGTATAAAATATAAACCGGGTTATGAGCGTTACTAGCTCCTGTACAGCTCCCCTCAGTCTGTGTCCCTCATCAACTGCATCACATTATATTACAGTCACAGAAATAACCTGCAGATTAACTCTTAACCAGAGAATAAATAAGCGCTGAATTTATCCAGACAACACGCGGTGAGATTCTCTCAGTATTTACAGAGAACACAAACACTCTTCATCGGGTAGTGCAGCTCTTGTAATAGGGACATTAATAGTATTGTCGAAGCTTGAGCATGTTTTTGAGTTAAAGTGGAGTGACATTGTGAGTGTGTGACACTGACAGTAAGCTGTAATATTAACTCCACACTTGGTAAACAGAACATTAAGTTCTCTAAAGTCACATCTGACCGCTGCTGCTGCTGCCAGTGATATTTAAAACGGCCAATAAAAAAAATAAACTGGGAAATAAACTGTAAACTACCCCAAACACATTTTATAAAATAAAACATCACTTACCACGAATAGTCCGTTAAGCCGCCATCTTCATCTCTGTAGTTTGGCAGCGTCAGTTCGGCGGGGGTGGAGGCGGGTTGTTAAAATCACGTGATTGCAACTCAGCGCAGCTGGCTTGTTTTAACGTGTTCTTGAGAACGAAGCGCCATCTAGTGGTGGCACCAGGTAAATGAATAAATAGGGCTTGAATGGGCGTGTTTACTGTGAAATCTTGACACGCCTTTCGGCCAGAAAAGGGAGGGGGGATTACGGCGTGCAAAGGCCATTCACACGCCATTCACACTTCAGCCACACTGTCGCGGCTATTTGGTGTGGCTCCCACTGTAGCCGGAACTTCTCAACCTCACACACTAGCTCAGGCTCCTTCCCCGCCAGAGCGGTGACATTCCACGTCCCTAGAGCCAGCTTCTGCAGCCGAGGATCAGACCGCCAAGGCCCCTGTCCTCTGCCACCGCCCAGCTCACACTGCACCCGACCTCTTTGGCCCCTCCTACAGGTGGTGAGCCCATGGGAAGGGGGACCCACGTTGCCTCTTCGGGCTGTGCCCGGCCGGGCCCCATGGGTTCAGGCCCGACCACCAGGCGCTCGCCATCAGGCCCCACCTCCAGGCTTGGCTCCAGAGGGAGGCCCCGGTGACCCACGTCCGGGCGAGGGAAAACGTTTTCCAATGTTTGTACTCGTCATAAGAGGTCTTTTGAACCACTCTTTGTCTGTTCCCTCACCTAGGACCAGATTGCCATGGGTGACCCTGCTGGGGGCATGAAGCCCCCGACAACATATCTCCCAGGATCATTGGGACACGCAAACCCCTCCACCACGATAAGGTGGTGGTTCAAGGAGGGGGATCAGAGGCCAATAGGAGGTAATTTACTACTTTAACAAGTGCTGTTTCTGTGCTGTGATGAGGCCTAAATCCTGACTGATACAGTTCATGTATGCCATTTCAATGTAGATATGAGCATAGCTGCTCTGCTACCATCTTTTCCAGAATCTTAGAGATAAAGGGGACGTTTGATATTGGCCTGTAATTGGATAGTTGACAGGGGTCGAGGTCAGGTTTCTTAATTATTGGTTTGATAACTGCTAATTTAAAAGATTTTGGAACATAACCAATGCTGAGTGAGGAATTAATTATTCTCAACAGTGATTCTGTTATTACTGGTACTATCTGTTTAAGAAAATGTGTCGGTATAGGATCTAATATACAGGTTGATGAATTTGCAGAAGACATGAGTGAAATTAGTTCATTCTCTTCAAGGAGAGTAAAGTATTCTAGGTTTGAATCTGACATGGCTAGGTTAGCATCTGTATCAATTACATTGTTCGGTTTCAAAGCCTCAATTTTATGCCTGATATTTACAATTTTATTATTAAAAAAGTTCATGAAGTCCTCACTATTGCATGATGTTGTTGTGGAGATTTCTGTAGTGGTCTTATTTCTGGTTAATTTGGCTACGGTATTAAATAAAAATCTAGGATTATTTTTTTCTTCTTCTATAAGAGTGGAGAGATACGTTGATCTAGCTACACTAAGAGCTTTCCTATAGTTTAGGATGCTCTCTTTCCATGCTATTTGAAATACTAACAATTTAGTTTGACGCCATTTACGCTCTAATTTCCGAGCGGTCTGTTTTAAAGTGTGCGTGTGATCGTTATACTAGGGAGCGAGTTTCATATCTCTAATAATTTTTCTTTTAGCTGGAGCTACATTATCTAAGGTACAACGAAATGTCGAAATATTCAGTCGCCTGATCGAGTTCTGTGGGGTCAGACGGTGACCTAATCGAAGTTGGTAACTCTGGGAGATTACTGATAAAACTCTGTGTGGTAGTTGATGTGAAAGTACGTTTAATACGGTAGCACGGTGCTGTGCGTACATTATCACTGTGACACACTTGAATGGAGACAAGATAGTGATCTGAGATAATTTCAGACAGTGGAATTGTGAATACATTTCTTATACTTAATCCGAAAAATATTATTAAGTCTAAAGTGTTACCTGCTTTATGAGTGGGTCCTACTACACACTGATTTACGCCTATGGAGTCCAGTATGGACATAAATCCTGTTCTCAGAGGGTCTTCTGTATTCTCAAAATGAATGTTAAAATCTCCGGCAATTAACGCTTTGTCTACAGAAACGACCAGGTCTGAGATGAAATCCGCAAATTCACTAAGAAATTCAGAATACGGCCCTGGAGGTCAGATGGGGTCTGGACCTAGTTCGCAAGTAGAGTATAAGCTGTACATATGAAGCATATACAAATAACTGCAAAACATGCCTTTGAGGGGCCTCCGAGTGGCGCGGTGGTATAGTGCTTGCCCTATCATCCAGATATCGCAAGCTCAATTCCCAGGTGTTGCTATAACCTCTAGGGTAACCTCTCGGCTTAGAGAGAGCTGATTGGCCGAGCATTAATGGTCTCACATTAATCACTGCTCTGCAGCAAATCAGAGGTGTCCATGAGCTCACGCAAGTGGAAGTAGTGGATAGTACTGTCCTCCGAGTGTGCTACATCGCCCCCAATGATGTGTGAGCGAGCAGTACGAAAAGATGTGGTCGGCTGGCATCACGTGGTTCAGTGGAAACGTGATAGTCTTCAGCCATCCCGCTGAGTAGTAATAGTAGCCTTAATGTGGGAGCCTCCTATTGACAGGGAGGAATTGGGTACAACTAAATTAGGAATAAAAACGGGGAAAAAATAACATAGCATATGAAGCAAATAACATTGTAATTATTTGATATGGAATACAAATGAGAACATTTTGTACTCATTATTTAAATTGAGTTATTTACCTTTTATAATTTTTATTTACAATGAAAATATTCAATTAAGGATTTACAGTCAAACACAATTTGTTATATATCTAAGTTGAGATTATAGATATACAGTATTTCAAGTTGATAATTTAATATTTAAAACACAATATTTAATTTATATTGTATTTTAAGTTTATAGACCATTACACCTACAATTGTTCATATTGTATATTGCTATTTAATGTAAAAATAATGAGTACACTTACTGATTTACACTTCTTTACCTTTTCTTAAATTACATGAAAAGCTCACCCCAAGGCCAAGGTATTCATCACACATGGGGGATCCCACGGGATCTATGAGGGAATCTGTAATGGCGTGCCCATGGTGATGATCCCGCTATTCGGAGAACAGAAAGACAATGTTGTCCGCATGGTGTCACGTGGCGTGGCTGAGAGTCTGAACATGTATGACCTGACCTCAGCGAATCTCCTGGAGCCGCTCAGGAAAGTCATCAATGACAAGAGGTAACGACAAAAGAGCTTTCACTCAACAATAGTCATTTCTGTAATTATAGCTCTGTCACAGCAGACGCTCCATGTAAATAGATTAAATATGTGCGAAATCGCTGACATGGTGCAATTTGTTTTAAGTAAAGACACAACAATTCAAGTCCCATGAATGTATTCTCCAGTGTCAGTGTTTTGTAATTCAATTCAATTCAATTCAATTCAATTTTATTTATATAGCGCTTTTAACAATGGTCATTGTCTCAAAGCAGCTTCACAAAAATTAAAGAAATTTAACAAAAAAAAATAATTATATATTATATATATATATACATATAGAATAATTATATAAAGTAATAAATAAATAAATAAATACAATTATAATAGAATATAAATAAATAAAAACAAATAATAATAATAATTATAGAAAAGAAAATAATTGGAAGTGTGGATGTGTGAGAAAAATGTGCAGATAATAATGAGACGAATGAATGAAATTTCTCTGATGAGCAAGCCAAGGGTGACGGCGACGGTGGCAAGGAAAAACTCCCTGAGATGGCATTAGGAAGAAACCTTGAGAGGAACCAGACTCAACAGGGAACCCATCCTCATTTGGGCGATAACAGATAGAAATGATATAACATCTTGTGTGTTGTGCAGGTGAAAATTCAATATGACAGAAATTATTTAAATTGTCATGAAGACCAGTTCAGCATAGGGACGAGTCAGTAGGTGTAGAGGGCAGATGAGGTCTGGATCACTGGAAGCACAGGAGCAGCATGTGTAGCTCCAACCATCATAAAGCTGAATCCAGTTGGAGCTGGTCCTTCTCTGGATGCCTCAGGAACCTCGCAGGGTCAGCCTTTGTCTACTGAAGCTGGCAAAATCTCCCGATGCCTCGGGATGGGTAGAGAAATACAGAACAGATGGGGAGAATTAGCGTAGTTGCCATTCGGTATAGGTGTACTGGAGTATGAGTACTGGGATGAGTTATGTGTATGCCAGATTAAAAAGATGCGTCTTGAGTCTACTTTTGAACTGAGAAACCGTGTCTGCTCCCCGAACACTGTCTGGAAGGCTATTCCAAAGCTTTGGAGCTAAATATGAAAAAGCCCTACCCCCTTTTGTAGATTTTGAAATTCTGGGAACTACCAGAAGTCCGGAGTTTTGTGATCTTAAGGCGCGTGGTGGATTGTAGCGTATCAGAAGACTGGTTAGGTATGTGGGAGCTAAACCATTTAAAGCCTTGTATGTAAGTAATACTATTTTGTAATTTATTCTAAACTGAACAGGTAGCCAGTGCAGGGATGATAATATTGGGGTTATATGATCATATTTTCTGGATCTAGTGAGAACCCTGGCAGCTGCATTTTGGATTAACTGAAGCTTGTTTATTGAGGATGCAGGACAACCACCTAGTAATGCATTACAATAGTCCAGTCTGGAGGTCATGAATGCATGAACTAGTTTTTCTGCATCAGATACGGATAAGATGTTCCTAAGTTTAGCAATATTTCGAAGATGGAAAAAGGCTGTTTTTGTGATATTTGAAATGTGATTTTCAAAAGACAAGTTACTGTCTAATATTACTCCCAGATCTTTTACTGCTGAGCTGGTAATAACAGTACATCCTTCTAAGTGCAAGCTGAATTGTGAAAGCTGTTGTGTGCTGGTTTTTGGGCCAATAAGTAATATCTCTGTCTTATCTGAATTTAATAAAAGAAAGTTATTGGTCATCCAATCTTTTATGTCCTGGACACACTCAGTTAATCTAGACAACTTAGGTATTTCGTCTGGTTTAGTTGAGATATATAATTGGGTATCATCAGCATAACAATGGAAACTAATCCCATGTCTTCTAATGATGTTACCCAAGGGAAGCATGTATATTGAGAACAACAGAGGTCCTAAAACTGACCCTTGTGGGACCCCATATTTCACTGGCATTATACCAGACGGTTCTCCATTTAGATCTACAAAATGGTAGCGATCAGACAGGTAAGATCTAAACCATTTTAGTGCCTGTCCCTGAATACCTATATAATTTTGTAAGCGATCTATGAGAATATTATGATCTATAGTGTCGAATGCAGCACTAAGATCGAGCAGGACTAGCAATGAGATGCAGCCTTGGTCTGAAGCTAAAAACAAGTCATTTGTAATCTTAACTAGTGCAGTTTCTCTGCTATGATGGGGCCTGAAACCTGACTGAAATTCTTCAAGGATGTTGCTATCCTGCAAGAATGTGCAAATTTGACCTGATACTACTTTTTCTAGTATTTTTGATATGAACGGGAGGTTTGAAATCGGTCTGTAATTTTTTATTTCATTCGCGTCCAAATTAGATTTTTTAAGAAGCGGCTTAATAACTGCTAACTTGAAAGGTTTAGGGACGTGACCTAGATGTAATGAAGAATTAATAATGTTTAGGAGTGGCTCTCCAACCGTAAGCATCACTTCTTTTAAAAATCTGGTTGGGATTGGGTCTAACAGGCACGTTGTTGATTTAGCCGAGGTGATGAGTTTATACAGCTCTTCCTGTCCTATACCTGTAAAGCAGTGAAAATCTAAATGTGAAGCTATAGGCTGAACTGGATCGTGAGATACTATTAGAGGTTGAACCTCCAACACCAAATGAGAAACCACTTGAGGATTTTTTTTTACTTTTGTAGGAATTGATCAGCTTTATAGTGATGAGTTACTCTGCTCTTCACCAAAATGAGAAACCACTTGAGGATTTTTTTTTACTTTTGTAGGAATTGATCAGCTTTATAGTGATGAGTTACTCTGCTCTTCTCCCAGTCATTGATGATTTTCCTATAAGAGCACAACAGAGTGTTTTATGTTTGTTTTATTATTGGTGTGCTTCATACTGATGAAGACTGTGCTGATTTTTTTTTTCACAGGTACAAAGAGAAAATAACCGAGCTGTCTCTGATCCATAAAGACCGTCCAAATGAACCACTGGACTTGGCTGTGTTCTGGGCGGAGTTTGTGATGAGACATGGAGGAGCTGAGCACCTGAGACCGGCCGCTCACCACCTCAACTGGGTTCAGTACCACAGTCTCGATGTCATCGGCTTCCTCCTGCTCCTTCTCACCATCATCGTTTACATCACCCTCAAAACCTGTGCGTTCTGCTTCAGGAAGTGCTTCAGGAGGATTCAGAAGACCAAGAAGGAGTGATGTGGCCAGTGCAGGATCAGGAAACTAATCAATTCAATGCTGTCTATAGGGATAATGATTTATGGCTATTATGTTATACTGTGATAATGTGAAATAATTACTCATAGTGTTTACATCATTTTATGATTGATTCGTCATTTTATCTGTTGGCCCACTGTTGGACTATTGGTGGCGCCAAAGATAGGGTGGCTTAACGAAATTTTAGTAAATAATGACAAGGTTGAAAACTGTCAATAACTGAAAATAATGACAAGGTTGAAAATTGCTTTAGTTTTGTACAGTAGTTTCTCTGAATGAGTTCACATGAGGGTTGGTTACCAAATTAGCACATAAATAACATTGAAAGAACTATATCTCTAACTCAGATTAATGTTTTCTAAATGATAAATGTTAAATTCATTGTGCCTTGTGATCAACTGTTAACACTGTCAAACTGATCACTAGATTGCTCTTATTCCTAGACAACAACCTAAAACCACAGAGGCCAGGTGCTGCTGATTAAGTCTTGAAGCCAAGCTCAACACAAGCTAAGATTTTGTGCCTCTTTTGTGACTCCTAACTACAGGACAGAAATTGTTCCTCCAAATAAGATGTAATTAGTCGTGGGTAAGACATAATTGTGTTGAGAATTTTTGGTGGTAACATGAAAAGCATGCTGGTAGTAGTTTTGTTGTGATTTGGTGAGAAAGATGTTTAGCCATGCACTATTATGCTAGGCCAGGGGTACTCAAATATAAATTTGAAAGGTCCGCTTACCAAATTTCTATTCAGTCCGAGGTCCGGAAAAATGACAGTCCAATTTCAAATAGAGATCTACAAAAAAAGTAAAACCCAAAATGACATGGTAGTCCTTTTATTGTGAAAGGTGACATCATCTTTGTGCCATAAGTTGTTTGAAGTTGGGCATAAAAGGTGTGAGGACCAGGTGGAGGCACTAGTGTAAATGTTCATTGGTGAGGGAGCTGCGATATAGTAGGTGTTTTTCACCCCATGCTCATAGTTGAAACGGCAGATTCACAACAGTACATTGAGGAAAACATTGTGAGAATTTGAAGGGCCATTTTCTGCAATACAGGAACACCTGCTGCAGTAACCATCTTTGTCCAGAAGGTGAGAAGGTGACCACTTTTGATTGCTAGATTAAGCACATTGGTTTTCTGCTTCGCAGGGGAGCACGAATGCATATTTTTCTGTCCACTCACTCTTACGTTCGCTGTTTTCAAAATCAACTTTTATCAATGGCCAGCTTTGAGCACACCATTAGGATATTAAGGACATATTATCCTCCTGACTACCAGCAGTTAATTTGTCCTCTCTAGAGGAGATTTGTAAACCTGAATGTCTCCCATATCCTGCATGCTACCTAAAAAACTCTTGTGCTTTAAAGAGGACATTCAGCTCTTTTAAATGATACCAGATTCATAGGGGTGGGGCTTTGGGAACGTCCTCTTCCTCGTTTAGGAAAATGGCATCTATTACCACCAGGACATTTTATGTAAAGAAGAAAATGTAAGTGCTTAATCTTTTTTATTGATAATTTTATCTTGAACTGTTATCGTTTTATTTTACAAGAATCTCTAAAAAAACACTTGAATTAATTTTCTAATGTAATGTGTGAATGTTTTTCCATGATAAGTGAGCATTTATAAAATTTACATTATAAATGTACATTAAATGTAAATTACAAAAATATTCTTTGTAATTTCCTTGTTGTGTTCATGGTTCGTTTTCTGATATACTAACTTCCGTTGTCCAGTGTGGTGGACACAACATATTGTGAACATAAATGAAAAAAAAAACTTGTCAGTATGCTCATTGCCTTTCAAACAATTGGAAAAAGGAAAAATAAAAGTAATTTGAATTTTTTTATAAAAATAATAAGGTTAAAATAAACAGAATGAGTAGCTCACCTCTTATATCTTCCACGAGTGGTTCGTTCTTTTGAATCTACTGCACCGCATAGCGCCTATGGGAGTCACGTGACAAAGGACCGAACAACTCGGGAACCGTTCAATACATAGCCTACGGAGGTTTTGCGATGATTTGCGCATTGCGCGCTCAGTAGAAAATGAACAAATCACTATTGGAGATGACTCATTCTTCTGAGTCATGTTAAAGATTCGTTCAAAAAGAACAAATTGTTCATGAACTATCGCGCGGAAACACAGTTGCGCACTTCATTGAGAACTCATTTGGATCATGATTAAATTAGCATGTTTGTTTTGGCGTCGGTCCAGATTTAACCGTTTTTGGGTCCGGATGCGGACCGGAGTCCACCTATTGAGTACCCCCGTGCTAGGCTAAATAACCTGTTGCCAGTGAATACAGTAGCATACGAGCCATAGCGAGGTTAGATTGCTGCCAAAGTAAATGCCAGAAATGTTATCCGGCCGAGCTTGATGGAAATCTGTTATGAGTTTTTTACAATGTCTCGAGCTGGGACCCAGCTCCGTTCCTCCGGGCCGTACCCCTCCCAGTCCACCAAGTAATTCTCTCACTCTGTATGCCCGATATCTCCACAGCCCCGGGGATCGAAGGCTCTGCGACACCTCCGTCTAAGGGTCCCGGAACCACTGGCCTGAGAAGGGAAATGTGAAAGACAGGATGAATTTTCATATGATGGGGAAGCTGTAATTTAAAGGTGGTAGGGTTTATTTGTGTAATGACGGCGAATGGACCAATGTATTTGGGGGTGAGTTTCCGACAGGGGAGGTTAAAGTGACGGTCACATGTCGATAGCCATACTCGATCACCTACCTTGACATCTTTCCCTCCGCCATCTATCGGCAAATTTCTTAGACCTACGAACTGCTTGGGAGATCTTGGTGTGTGCTTCCTCCCATATTTTTTCCGCTCTTTGAAACCACTGATCCACCATAGGGATATCGGTGGAAGTGGCATCCCAAGGACAGAGCGGTGGCTGATGCCCTAACACACACTGAAACCATGCCGGTCGCGGAGTGACGTAGTGAATTCTGCGCATATTCCGCCCAGATTAAACAGTCTGCCCATTCATGTTGTCGACTACTATAATAAGCTCGGAGGAACCTTCCGAGTTCTTGGACAGTCCGCTCTGCTTTACTCATTTGACTCAGGGTGATAGCCTGACGTTAGACTAACAGTGGTTCCCAATTTCTGGAAGAAAACTTTCCAGACCTTGGCGATGAATTGGGGACCACGATCGTAAACAATATCCTCCGGGATACCGTAGTAGCAAAACACTGTCTCGAATAGGGTTTCTGCCACGTGGAGGGCTGATGGGAGAGAGCTAAATGGAAGGAAACGACTTCCCTTAGAGAAGCGATCCACCACTACGAGAATTGTCTGGTACCCTTTTGACACTGGCAGATCCGTCACAAAGTCCACTGCGATGTGGGACCACGGTCTGTTAGGTGTAGGTAGGGGAATTAATTTACCAACTGGCAACCAACGAGGGCACTTAGATTCCGCACAAGTAGCACAAGACAAAACTACTGTTTTCACGGTTTCCCGTAACTTTGGCCACCAGAACTTTGGTTCTAATAGGTGGATGGTATGTGACACGCCGGGGTCACCAGATGCTAAGCTTGTGTGGGCCTCGATCATCACTCGCTCACGTAGTGGCTCCGGAACGTATGTTCGATTCGGAGGACAGTCCCTGGGCACGGGTTGTGACCGTGTCATTTGGGCTATCTCCGAATCGATGTCCCACACGATCAGAGCCACCACGAGTGCCACGGGCAAGATGGTTTTCGGATCTGGGTTCTGATCCGGCGTCAGATAATAGTGGGATAATGCATCCGCTTTTTTATTACGCGAGCCGGGGCGATAAGTTTTTCTGGGTTGCCGTGGCGTTGTGACAGTACCGCTCCCAGTCCCACCTCAGACGCATCGACCTCAACTATGAAGGGCTTCTCAGGGTCAGGTAGTTTTAAGATAGGCGCAGAAGTGAAAGCTGTTTTTAGACGCTGGAAAGCTGCACGTGCTTCCAGCGGGAACTCGTGCAGCTGCTGTGGTTTCCCTTTTAACAAGTTTGTGAGCGGTGCTGCCACTGTGCTGAAGCCCCGAATAGCGCCTTAACTGACTGGGGTTCCGGCCATTGTTGCATCGCCTTGACCTTGGTCGCCTCCATCTCGACCCCCTGAGATCCTATGCGATAGCCGAGAAATGTAATCTCCCGTTGATGAAAATCACATTTCTCTGCCTTCGCATAGAGCCCATGTTCGCGCAGCAGACGAAGGACGGTGGTTACATGATGGACGTGCTCGGCATATGACCGCGAGTATACTAGGATATCATCTAAGTATACTATAACATAATGGTTTAACATATGCCGAAACACGTCATTCATGAACCCCTGAAACACTGCAGGTGCGTTTACCAGTCCATACCCCATCACATTGTATTAGTAATGTCCAGATGTCATGCTAAACGCAGTCTTCCATTCATCGCCTTTACGAACATGAACGAGATTGTAAGCGCTGCGGAGGTCGAGTTTAGTAAAAATAGAGGCACCTTGGAGTTGGTCGATAGCGGCCGGTACCAGGGGCAGTGGGTGCTTATATTTTACTGTTATTGAGTTTAGGCCTCGATAATCAATACAGGGCCTAAGACCCCCACCTTTTCAATAAAAAAAAATCCTGCCGAACCTGGAGACGTGGACCTACTGATGAGCCCCTGCTGGATAGCCTCACTCACGTACTGTATTCCTCCATGGCCCGGGTTTCTACCACGGACAATGGATAAATGCGCGAGCAGGGCGGTGTTTTCCCCGGCAGGAGCTCAATCGCGCAGTCCCACAGACGGTGGGGGGGGAAGTCGTGCTGCAGCCCTAACACTAAACACATCTTGAAATGCTTGGTACTCAGATGGCAGAACGATTGATGTTTGGGCGCTTGGACTCTCAATGGTCATTGTTTGGACCATCAATGCAGATGGTTTACAGAATTTTGCGCATCTAGGAGCCCATGATGTAATGCGTGATTGTGCCCAATCGAAATTTGGATTGTGATAGCTGAGCCAAGGGAGACCCAGCATGACGGCTTGGTCGACCTGAGGTAGCACAAAAATTTTTAACACCTCGGTATGACCTGGGAAAGTTAACTGAAGGGGCATGGAAAGGAGTTCAAGAGGCGAATGATTTAAATTTTGACCATCTAGAGCTTTAACTGGGATCGGGTAGGGAAGCTTCGACACGGGAGCTTTTAAGGTGGAAAGCAGAGCTGATGAGACTAAGTTGCCAGTCGAACCCGAATCTATGAGGGGAAAAACAGACACAATGTGATTATTATATGATAGACTGGCATGCAAACAAAAGGAGTGATGAGTACGAGAAGGTGTGTGATTAAATTTAACAAAGGACAGTTGCTGACTCGGTGCGCTCCCCCCCGCAGTACAAACATAACCCAGACGAAATCCTCTGCTGTCTCTCCTGGGCCGAGAGGCGAGATGTGCCAACCTCCATGGGTTCTGGAGGGTTGCTTTCGTGCGGGTCGCTGGGGGGTTTGCTGAGGCTATCGCGGCGGCTGTGATCAGACTTTACCATGGTGCCTCGCGTGGGGAGGTGCCTTCGTTGGCCGCGGAGGTGCTGGTCCAGCTTGATGGCCAGGTTGATGAATTCATTCAGGGACAGCCCCATATCACGACACGATAGATCTAGTTGCAGCTCTGGTTGGAGGCCCTCTCTGAACCTGGCCAACAAGCTCGTCACACCAGCCACTCTCCGCGGCTAGGATGCGAAATTTACCCGCATAATCCGCGACTGGCTGGGAACCTCTGCCAGCCAGAGAGTGACATTGATTCCTTTGACAATGAGAGAATGACAAAATAACTGGCTGTGTGGAGAGGAAAAGAGTACAGCGCTGATGATCTGATATTTTCCCCCTAAAAATGATTTTAAAAATGGAAAAAATACAAAATACTGGACTATTTTATAGATGCAAAAGGACTGGTTCGATGAGTGAAATTGACAAACCATCCTTTGAATAATTATGGAGTATATTTGTGTTGCTTTTTAAGATGACATGAGTGGAATGTAATACCAGTTTTAAGTCACCTCACTTCCACTAGCGGAGGAGTTGCTGTCTTATTCTCAAACCATTTTATTCCAATATCTTATAATATAGATGAAATAATAAAAGGTTGATTATTAAAAGTCAGAGCATATTTCTAGAAGTACACTCTTGTTTTCATATGTGTGTGTGCCAACTTTTTTAGAAAAGCTGTGCAAGATTTTATAAACCTGTACTTCGGAAGATTTTTTTATTCACTGCTAGAGATCGTAACTGCACCACTGCAGACTGTAATGACTGTAATCATAAAGAACCATATATACCCACTCGTAGACTCTCACTCACTCACTCACTCATCTTCTATATCACTTTATCCTGTATTCAGTGTCATGGGGACCTGGAGCCTATCCCAGGAAACTTAGGGCACGAGGCAGGGTACACCCTGGATAGGGTGCCAATCCATCGCAGGGCACACACACACACACACTACAGGCAATTTGTGAACACTAATTAGCCTAACCTGCATATCTTTGGACTGTGGGAGGAAACCGGAGTACCCAGAGGAAACCCACCAAGCAGGGGGAGAACATGCAAACTCTATGCACACAGACGGGAATCGAACCCGGACCCTGGAGGTGCAAGGTGACAATGCTAACCACTACACCACCACGCCGCCTCAACTTGAAGATGTCTTTTTAGAAATAATAGAAAAACATCAGCTGTGTGACATCTGTAGATCTCTCCATGAATCCGACAAAACAATACACTTGGGCTCATTCTAGTAGCAACACCATCTCCCTCGCACGGCTAGACAGATTTTATGGTTTTAAACACCAACTGAACATTATTGAAAGTTGTCACATTATTAACAATATGAAACCGATGAGCGCATATTGGATTTTTAATACAACCTTATTAGAGAAGTTTTTTTGGAAACATTGTAAAGAGTTTTCAGCACACTCTGAATGTACCAAAAGTTTTAAATCAATAAATAGGCTACAAAAAGAAATTTCAGATTTTCAATCTGATATAATTCTTATCAGATGATCTAGATGAAGTGACTAGCAGCATGGGCACTATTTTTACCAGTACATTAGACACTGTTGCTCCCATCAGATTAAAAGAAAGTCAGAGATAAAACACTTGCACCATGGTACAATAGTCATACTCGCGCCCTAAAGAGAGAAACTCTTAACCTCGAACGAAAATCAAATCCCAACCAGATTTTAAAAGATGTGATGCATACGGTTGAAGAGCCACTTCTAAATATTATTAATTCCTCATTACAGTATATCTAGGTCACGTCCCTTAACCGTTCAACTTGGCAGTTATTAAGCCTCTTCTTAAAAAAATCTAATTTAGACCCGAATGAAATAAATTACATACCGATTTCAAACCTTCTGTTTATATCAAAAATATTAGAAAAGGTGGTGTCAGTATTATAACGGTATAATACTCGCATGAAACCATGAGCAAGTGATTGTTTGTAAGAATGTATGAGAGGGTTTTTTATTACAACATTTCACTGCATATCTTACTGTGTATGTTTGTGTATGTGACAAATAAAATTTGAATTTGATGTTAGAGTATGCTCAGCAGAGGGAGCTATTGAGTTCCTTTTCTTTTCTTCCAGTAATCTTTCTGGATACATAATAAAACTGGATGGCCTTTCCGGTTCAGCATGTGCAGCTTATACACAGTCTCAGTGGTCATGTGTTGGCCACATTGTTTAGCTAAGCCTCATGTTAATAACCTTTTTCTTCTATATCAAACCTTGGATTGAATTCCCATTATTAACTCAGATTTTGTTGTTTTATGTCTCATGGTGCCCTCATGTGCAGAGGTGTCAAGTAATGAAGTACAAATACTTCGTTACTTTACTTAAGTAGAAAATTTGGCTATCTATACTTTACTGGAGTAATTATTTTTCAGCCGACTTTTTACTTCTACTCCTTACATTTTCACGCAATTATCTGTACTTTCTACTCCTTACATTTTAAAAATAGCCTCGTTACTGCTATTTTATTTCAGCTTGTCACTCAAAAAACAAAAACAAAAAAATTGCGCCATACGGATGGAGAGAATTTGATTGTGGTTGGATGAGAAGTATAAACATACCATTCCGACACCCTATTGGTTGGTACGCGATCCATCGCACATGACGTCACGTCACGCACTCCAGCAAGGACGCTTGAATAAAATAGCATTTTCGGTTGATAACGTTGTAATAAGTAGACGAAGATGTCCGGTGATACAGTAGAGACTCAAGATTCGAGCGAAGTGTCACAACCAAGCACCAGCGAGGAAGGTAACAGCACCAGGAAGGTAACAGGAATGATATCTATATCTATATCTATATATATATATATATATATATATATATATATATATATATTATTATTATTATTATTATTATTATTATTATTATTATTATTTATTTATTTATTTATTTATTTATTTTTGCTTAATCACTTTGATGAATCCATCATTCTGACAGCACTAATGTTTATTGTAGACAACCACACAGGGGTAATTGTTACTAAGCCTGCCCCGGGTCACTAATTTTCTTGTATGTTGCCCTCACAGATTCCTGCAGCTAAGCTTGGATGTACATTTACATTCCAATAAAGGTTACTGATGACACGCCTCTCAAGTTTGACTTTTTGCACCATTAAAATACTTATAGGCAACTAGTTATCATATCTTCTTCTCCATAAAACATGTTAATGCTCAGTAGTACACATATATGGTTCTTTAATGTATTTGCATTGTACTAAAATGCATTCTTTTTCAATTGCCATATACAGAATCCCAAATCACTATGGCCGTTAAAAAATACAACAAAACAACGACAGATTTTTCTTTTTTTTTTTTTATGAGGTGTTAGTGTACAGTAGTATACAGGCCCGTGGCACAGCCTAAGCTTTTATGTTTATGTTACCATACAGATTCTATAAATATTACTGCTATTAGTCTCACCTAAAAAGCCTGAATCCCCCTTCTGAAAACAGAACTAGTGTTAGAGTCAGTGTAGAGAATTTGCCTTTGCCATTTGTGGAAAAATTTTATTGATTTATGATTGTAGCCAAGTGTAAGGTACCAAATACCCAGAAGGCCTCTGTCCAAGAGGCCTTAATCCAACTCGCTACAAAAACAGAAAAAGGCGTCTGCACGACAAATTGAGGAAGTGAGAAAACACGCAGGCAAGAGGCAAGGGATAGGTAACAGACAAGAAAAATAAAGAAAAAACAATAATATCAATAGTATTTATTAACATTTTATTATTATGTACTAATAATATCTACTCGTAATATCTACATGGTTAATGATAATGTTTTAATGATAATTAAAGAAAAAGTGTGCAAAGTGTGACCCAAGAACAACCCGTACACACACAGAGTGCAAGAAATTAAGGAACTTTATTGGAGGGGAAAATACAGAAAATGCAGGCATTGATCCAAAATATAAAAATAAGCTTTTGGTTCTGCTTTAATTGGGACACAAAGTGCAAAAAGCCAGACTTCTGCCTTTAAAAAGCAGATAAACAACATAAATCATATTTGTTATAAAGAAAAGTCAAATTAATCAGTAATCTTCAGCAATATCATCCTCAGAGGAATAAGTGCTCTGTATAAGGTGATGATTGAGGCGGTTTGGGTAAGGGAAGGTGTAACCACCTGCTCCCAGAAGGAATCTCAGATGAGAGGATGAGCGAGAAGAACGCTGCCTGCGAGCTAGAATTAAACAAAATTAGAGAGGATTTAGTTAACATGTGTTTAGTAAATCTGGGAAAAAATGCACTCTGCACATATTAAAAGAAACATTACATTATTGATTTTAGTAGTATAGGATCTAAGAACTAGCAATATAAATAATCAAACCAATAATCAGATTAATGTGATTGTCATGAACTAACCATAGTATAGGAATAGTAGCAGGTAAATGAAAAATAAACATTAACAAACCTAATCTATGAACTGATTTAAGTTTAACTGAATCTTTAATCTTAATATCTATCCTATAATAATTAAGTAAATTAAAAAAAAGTATACTAGTTGATATATAAGTTCAAAATCATTAAAAGAATCATTTAGTTATAGGAATAGGTTTAATGTACAATCAAAAATGAATAACCAGAATATATTACAGTACTAATAGATAAATAATCTCTATACAAGTAAATACATAATGGACAGTTAAAGACAAATTAGATCAAATTAACTATGATAAGAATAATCAAAATATAATACTTACACATCTTGATGAGGAAGATTTTGAAAAATTGTGGCTTCCACAAAAACCCAAGTCACCAGCGGCGGTCAATGGTCTGGTCAAGGAATAAAGGAATAAACCAAACTTTCTCCAAAAAAGGAGAACGTAAGACCGTCTAACGGCTTAGGCCTGGCCAGACATGAGTAAATATGAGATGAGAAGAAAAATGATGCAATTGGGAGGTGCCACATCAATCTGACCTGAGCAGAATTAGCTCACATCTCATGAATATTAAAAAAGTTTCTTGACTTAAGAAGGAGCAAACAATGATGTAATGGTTAAGTGAAGGTATATAAACCATGTAAAATTAGGGAAGTGGGAGAGGAAAGGAGAGAAATCTTGCAGAATTTTATCTGTTCGTCTTTTGTCTGGCTGGTCCAGTGCCGTCCATTTACTTTTGGTTGCAATAAACTCTTTTGCTACTTCAGTACTTGAGTAGTTATTGATTTTGTTTGGAAAATTTACATAGTTCACAAAAAATTTGCCACGACACAATGTACAGTGGGTTTACAACTGAAAACACTAATGACAGTATAAAATGCCCTGAAATTGAAAATCCTTGAATTGAGGATCATTTTTACTGAGGAATGAGTTCACATAGTCCTATTTGTCTTCATATCTTAGAGTGCTGAATGAGTAACAACTCATAATCTTGCAATCCAGTGTCACTCAGATAATCAGGATTTGAGTTTGGTTCTTCCCAAAGTTCATGTTATTCCTTTACGCTGCCTTCTCTAGCTTATTCATTGGGTTTAAATTTATCCAGATATCTATAAAGCTACATTGTCATAATTTAAGCTCTAAATAAATAGGATTAAATTGAACTGATTCAGTGTACTTAAACTATTCTCAATTATCAGGACAGAAATTGAGGAATTAATTTGTGGTAGGTGTTTTGCCTGCCATGCGGAAGGCCCGGGTTCGATTCCCAGCCAGCGCCCAAAACCCCCCCAGCCACTGGATGCAGTGCCGGTCCCAAGCCCAGATAAAATGGGAGGGTTGCGTCAGGAAGGGCATCCGGTGTAAAACCTGTGCCTAGTTGTTGTACGGACTGGATATTCCGCTGTGGCGACCCCTTGCCGGGAGCAGCCGAAAGACCAACAACATAAGCAAACAGTTGTCTGAATTAAAAAAAAAAAAGCTCTTGTTCTGAGTAGAGATGTAGTAAAGGCACTTTCATAACAACACTACATTATAACCACAAACTGAATCACTGTACCTTTATTCTTTTTACCACCTCATCATACTGTATCATTGTCTGAAATTCAAACCAGAGACCTCCTGATCAGCAGGACCTTAACCACCAAGCTAGCCCTGCATGTCTGATACAGTGTGTGTGTGTGTGTGTGTGTGTGTGTGTCATACAGTACATTATACTGTATATATATTTCGGTTTCAAAAATATATGATTCCACTGATGTACACTACCGTTCAAAAGTTTTAGATCACTTGCAAATTTCTTTGTTTTTGCTTAGTGATTTATTTTCTACATTCTACAACAATACTGGGGATTTCAAAACTATAAAATAACACATATGGAATTAGGTAATTACGTAACAACAAGAAAAACACCAGTTAGTTGTTATTGTAAGACACAGAGGTCGGCCTTTCTGTAATAGTTCCTGCAAGAACAGTATTGTGTCAAGTGCATTTGCAAAATCCGTCCAGCACCATAATGAAACTGTCTCTCATGAAGGCCGTCCCAGGAGGACGAGACCAAAACCTACCTCTGCTGCAGACGAGAAGTTCATTTAGAGTCATCAGCCTGAAAAATGACCAATTAACAGCAGCTCAGATTAGAGGCGTTATGAAGTCTTTACAGAGCAGAAGTAGCAGAAACATCTCAATATCAACTGTTCAAAGGAGATTCATGCAGTTTTTGGACGCCTTCAGCAAAACTTTACAATGTAGACAGAAATAAACATCAGGAACCATCATGGAGTTAGAAAGTGTTCTAAAACTTTTGAACGGTAGTGTATTTTTTTGCCTTTTTATTTTCCATTACACATGATCCACAAACAAAACATTTATTTTTCACCAGCGCCACCATCTGACAGTTTGATGCAGCCATGCCACGTTGACATGCTTCAGAAGGTTTTGCATTAATGCTATTATGTTAGATTATTAAAAGATTTTTTAAATGTTTCTTCTTAATAATAATGCAAGGCACCGACTTGGAGAAAAGGAAAGAACTTTATGGAAGCTTCATGAACATATGCAGGTGTTGTCTTTTCGAGGTTCAGTCCTCAACTAACGACATGCCAAGTCTTTCCTCAAAATATCTTTCCTAGGCTACAGAGCCAAAGTCAAAACAAAGATAAAACTCTCGCTGGCCCACAAACACAGAAACACAGTCTTGTACACAATGTATGCCCACCAAAGTAGATTTCATTAACAGGAAGTGGGTTACAGTACCAGATAGAAGAGCTACAGTATGAGAGAAAAATATATAAGGTAACCATGTTTCATGAACTATACAAACATGAAATACTGTATGATGAGATGCCAGTCTGTTTCAGGGCACCCCACACACAAAGTCAAAAGAAAATTATGTACGTTTCTATGAAATATGAAAAATGTGCATGAATCAAAATGATCAGATTGTCCCTAATGGACTGTCTACATCAGCCGAGGCCATAACCGTAAAGTGGTAAAGTGAAAATGTCCCCAGTCACCACACGCATCCCAAGTAGACCACTCGGGGCATCCATGTGACGAGATCTCCAACCAGAAGTGAGGCACCAGGACGGTGCATCCAGTACAGTATAGAGAGCAGAGGGGGTCTGGATTTAATATTTTAAAATAATATTCTTATTCTCATTTAATATTATCCTTCAGATTAAGTATAAGAAATATAATCGCAATTCCTCAGTCTGAAGGTATCTCAGATCACTATCTTGTCTTAATTAAAGTGTGTCATAGGAATAGTGTATGTACAGAGCTGTGCTACTGCATTAAACGTACATTTACATCAAATACCACACAGAGCTTTATCAATAATTTCCCAAAGTTATCAACTTTGATTGGATTGCCATCTGAACTCGATCAGACAACTGAATATTTACAGTCAATATTCTATTATACCTTTGATAATGTAGCTCTAATTAAAAGGAAAATTATTAATGATAAGAAACTTGCTCCCTGGTATAATGACCACACACGCACTTTAAAACAGACTGCTTGCGTATTCAAACTAGTATGGAAGGAGAGCATCCTGAACTATGAAAAAGCTCTCGGTGATGCTAGATTATTGTATCTTTCCACTCCTATACTGTAGAAGCTAACAAAAATAATACTTAATTTTTGTTAATCTAATTCCATAGTAAAATAAACTGAAAATAAGATCATTGCAGAAATCTCCACAGCAACAGCGTAGAGTAGTGAGGACTTCATAAAATTTTTCAATTGCAAAATCGTAAATGTTTAAGCTCATAAAATCGTAAAGAAATTTTGCCATTGAAACCAGACAATTTAAATGGTAACCACATTACAGCAGAACTTAGAATACTTAAAAAGTGTATAATACTAAAATGTTTGGAATCATGTATGATTTTCGTTCCACTTCTCACGTGTACACCACTTTGTATTGGTCTTTCACGTGGAATTCCAATAAAATTGATTCATATTTGTGGCTGTAATGTGACAAAATGTGGAAAAGTTCAAGGGGGCCGAATACTTTTGCAAGCCACTGTACATTCATTTACACATTGAAAATATTAAATATTGGTATCCTGTGCACTTCAGATGTTATTTCTGTACAATACACATTTGGAGTTTGGTTTATTGTCTATCTGGGTGTTTTTCTTGTTCTTTGGTTTTTATTAACACAGTAAATTGTGTAATATCATTTAACTGTTTAGCAGCGGGGCACCGCCCACAGACCAGCACATGCACACCTTTTCTTCTCTTTTCCCCTTCCTCCCTCCTTTAAACCTTTTCCATCCCCTTTTTTTCCTTCTTTCATAAGACCTTTGTGATGCTGCCCGTGTGCCAAACCCATTACACCACATATTCACAATCATCACCAAATGCACTTTTAAAGTTCTTTCTTTCTTTCATTTATTTATTTATTTGTACCAACTGGAGGCCCATAGTCTTGCCAAAATAAAAACGCAAAAAATATTATAAGAATGAATGTCTGCTTTTAAAATATTTAATCACCGTAACACTTAAATTTTTATAATATATGTGTATATATACAATGTTTTTCTTCCCAAGATATAATATATAATTTCTCATTTTCTGTTAGGAAATAAAGAACATATAAGCCTCAGACTGGCGCAGTGGTAAAGAGCTCGCCCTATCATCCGGAGATCGCTCGTTCGAACCCAGGGTGATGCTGTTTTCCTCTCACAGCCGGAGGCATAGAGAGAGCTGATTGGCCAATCTCTCAGGGGGGGAGGGATGAGTGGTACTTGTGCTCCCACATTAATCACGGCTCTACAGCCAATCAGGGGCGTCTGTGAGCTCGCTCACGCGGAAGGAGCGGCTAGCGCTTTCCTGCGAGTGTGTTATTCCGCACCATATCTACTTTTTTCCGCTTCCAGCTTTGCTACCGTTCGGACGTTCCTGCTTACTGCTCTGCGCTTTGTTCTCTCTATCTGTACTTTTCTGTGATTTCTCTAAGATTTTTACTTCAGCAGATCAGCACAGTGTTCAAACTAAATATTTTTGGCACAAACATTAAACTAAAAACTTTTTAGGATTGGACGAAAAGGGGACTTTTTCCTCCAGCTGCCAGCAGCATACAGTACATTCCAGAGATGGGAAAACACACAGCTGCCTACATTCAAACAGATGAGAAAAAAAAATATTAATAAAAATGCCTTTTGTGGAATCTACTTGCTGCATGACCTGCCACACACTTCTACAAAGGATTGCAGTTCTTGAAACAAAGTTACTTGCTGGACTTCCAAAACAGGCAGAACATTCAGCAGATCATCAGCATGGACCTCTTCAGCATACAGCCAGTGAGTCTCGTGAATCTAGCAAATCTCAACAGTTTGTACAGAATGCAGAGGAACATGCCAAAACTGATCGACAGATAAATTGATGGTACAAACAGGGAGCAAGACCCAAAGGCACTCGAGACATCAGATTGTCACGAGTATCTCATATTGCTGCAATAGCATCCTCTTCCCGAGATATGGCTGTGACAAGACTTGCAAACACTGGTATTTTGCCACCCCCTATTCATCTTGAGAACAGATTCAAAGCGCTGATTAATGTGAGTGAAGAATCCCCAAATGTTATTGAATATGGATCGGATCAGCCAGCAGTTAACGCTGCTACCGACAGGCGCTCAAAGTCGAGCAGACAGCGGCACTCAGCTCAGAGCTAAACCGAGGTCAGGACTCTGATAATCGGGGACTCAACTATCAGAAACATCAGCAGCAGAATAACAACTTCATGCTGTTTTCCACAAGCAACCATCTCTGATGTGAACAGGGAACTTCGGAACCTTCTGACAAAGCACAAGACTGCTACAAAGAACCTGCAATTAAAAAGGAGTCAACTTCATCGACAACTTCAATCTTTTCTGGGGCCATAGACAACTGTTCAAACTGGATGGTCTCCACCCAAACAAACTTGGTTCAAGGGTGCTAAAGGAAAATATTTATTTCTCCCTCCATCATCCTTCAGCAGTGTGTGCCAATCCTCTCAACCTGAAAGGCACATGTACACATGGACAAAGTATGAGTGACCACAAACAGCTCTCGAGTCATCATATGGTTAAAGAATCCCTCAAGGACACTGATAACACCACACAGCCAAACCAACCACTGCTCAAGGACATCCTGGCTCAGTCCTTCCCCCAGAGCTCATCATAGACAGACTGTAACATACTACAACAGATTCAAGATAACTTTCTGTAAAACAGTCAGGGAATTCAGGAAATTTCACTACAGCCACTGGAAACATCAGAATCAGAGCCCATCTCACCAGACACATCGATCTCTCCAGACTTTCCACTTCTAAGCTTCTCACAGAAAATGGAGGAACTGGTGCATACTGGGACCAAACTCTCCCACTCTTTTGCTGCAAGCCCCCAGATGGCAAATAAAAAACAGCGAGTTCCACCACCACCAAGGCCTGCGGCCCCAGCTCGTCCTCCCCCTCCTGTGAGATCCAAGGCTGAACCCCCCCCCCCCCCTCCATCTGGTCTAGGTGAAATAAAACAAACGTATCAGCTCTCAGTGATGTGTGTCGGTTCCCCGCTACGATAGCAGTAACATTAACAAATGGAACAAGCGGGAACCCAGTGTGCCTGTAGCTTTCTCTCTGTTTTATCACAGCCCAAGGCCTTCTTAAGCCGTACAGCTGACCAGTTATGCATCAAACTAAGATCACTGTGGGGACAAAAAGTAATGCCATCAAGTTAGCATTTTTAAATAGTCGCTCACTAAAAAAATAAATAATTTTTGATCAATGATTTTGTCACCACAAACAAATTGGATTTTATGTTTTTAAATGAAACTTGGCTAGAAGATAGCTGCAGTGCAACAGTCCTTAATGAAACAGCCCCTCCTAACTTTACGTTTATGAGTGTCTGCAGAACTGTTAGGAAAGGCGGAGGTGTAGCTGCTCTATTTAAAGGTGGTTATCAATGCAAGCAAGTGTCATTTGGTCAATATTTTGAATATCTAGGGATTTTGCTGAAAGGTGCTCCACGCATTCTGTTTATCATTATTTACAGACCTCCAAAATACTCTCCAGATTTTATTGAAGAGTTTACAGAACTGCTATCAATGATTTCCTCAGAGTTTGACTGTTTTGCTATAACAGGAGACTTTAATATTCATATTGATGACGCAGAAATCAATATTACAAAAGAAATGTTAACTTTTGACCTGATTCAGCATGTGCACGGGCCCTCACATAATCGTGGACACACTTTAGACTTACTCATCAGTAAAGCTCTAAACATCTCATCCATTGTTATTAAGGATGTAGCACTATCTATTCAATTCAATTCAATTTTATTTGTATAGCGCTTTTAGCAATTGACATTGCCTCAAAGCAGCTTTACACAATCAAAATAATTATTTAAGTTTGTATGGAATGTGAATGCGTATGAATCAAAATGGTCAGTTTGTCCCTGGTGAGCAATCCGAGGGGGACAGGGGGAAGGGAAAACTCCCTGAGATGGTGATAGAAAGAAACCTTGAGAGGAACCAGACTCAACAGGGAACCCATCCTCATCTGGGTGAAAAATGATCTGGATTAAATTATCTGCATTTATACAGTGTGTTAGGTGGCAGGCAGGTCAGCTATAACAGTTGTTAGTTGATGTTAATATGGAGTCCAGACTCAGGTAGACTTGTAGGAAATTCCAGTCCTGAACTATCGGACTGTCAAGTCCCCAGAGAAACAGCTGCCAACACCAGTTGAGGCCAGAACCGTCGTCTAGGTAGAGAGAATCATCCCCAGGCACCAGACGCACGACAGCTAAGGAACCACATGTGTAGCTCGACAGAGAGAGAGAGAAAGAGTGAAAGGGGGTGTCATGTCTTCCCTTGGATTGAGGACGCAAATGCAGGTCTTAAACACAAAGTCTTTTTATTAGTCGAGCACCCAAACTCAAATATCTCCCAACACAAACTTAATCACAACTTAAAATGTCCCATAACATAACGTGGGAGTCCTTTCCTTTAAAGAGACATCGGCTCTCTTTTGCCGGTTTGAATGATGCGGGTTCCAGATCCTTTTTAGTCCTGGAGGAGAAAACAAACAAAACACAAACACACGCTCGAGTAGAATCCGAGGCACGCACAACGGTGGACAGACAGGGAGCTCCGGGGTCGGCTGGTATAAATAGAGAGAGAGACATAAGGATGCACAGGTGCTCTTAATAATTAGCCAAGGGGACAGACATACTCACGTAGACACACTAGGGGGAGGTAAAGCGCCGGCTCAGTAATCCGGGGAGCTGGATCTCACTCCCCGGGGCCGTGGTGGTCCAGATGTTATAGTACCCCCCCCTCCAGAACCGGCTTCTGGAGGAAGGCGAGGGCGCCCCCTACGTCCCGCCGGGGGGAGCGAGGACTCACCTGGGTGACGGGTTTGCCGGCGGGCAGGGCGGCCCGGAGGACGGTTCGCTGGGCGATCCGGCCGTGCTTGGTGGAATTCTGTGATGAGTTCGTGACTCAAAATGTCTCTTGCCGGGACCCAGCTCCTCTCCTCCGGACCGTAGCCCTCCCACTCGACTAGATACTGCAGAGCCCCCGCTCTCCTCCGTGAGTCCAATAGCTCTTTGACTCGGAACGCCGGGGCACCCTCTATTTCCACAGCCCCGGGGCGCGCTGGTTCTGCTGTTCCTTCATCCAGTGGTCCCCGAACTACCGGCCTGAGAAGAGAGATGTGGAAGACAGGGTGAATACGTAGGTGTGCTGGGAGTTTTAGTTTAAATGACACGGGGTTTATTTGTGCGATGATGGGAAAAGGGCCTATGAACCTGGGGGAGAGTTTTCTGCATGGGAGATTGAGGTGGAGGTCCCGTGTTGAGAGCCATACCCGATCGCCTACCTGGAGCGGACAACTCTCCCTTCGCCGCCTATCGGCGTGTTTTTTAAAGCGCTGCACTGCTTGGGAGATTCGTGTGTGTGCATCCTCCCATACTTTCTCCGCTCTTTTAAACCACTGATCCACCATGGGAACATCGGTGGGCGTGGCATCCCAAGGACATAGCGGGGGTTGATAACCAAGTACACACTGGAACGGCGTTAGGCCGGTAGAGGAGTGACGCAGAGAGTTTTGTGCGTATTCCGCCCAGGTTAAACAGTCTGCCCATTCGTGCTGTCGGCTGCTGCAGTATGCCCGAAGATATCTCCCGAGTTCTTGGACAGCCCGCTCTGCCTGCCCATTAGATTCGGGGTGATAGCCCGACGTTAGGCTAACAGTGGTCCCTAATTTCTGGAAGAACGCTTTCCAGACCCTGGCGATGAATTGGGGACCACGATCGGAAACAATATCTTCCGGTATGCCATAGCAGCGAAACACTGAAGTGAATAGGCTTTCTGCCACCTGGAGGGCTGACGGGAGGGCGCGAAACGGGATGAACTTACACCCTTTTGAAAATCTATCCACTACTACTAGAATAGTGGTGTACCCTTTAGATACCGGCAGATCTGTGACAAAGTCCACGGCGATGTGGGACCACGGTCTGTTTGGTATGGGCAGGGGATTTAATTTTCCAACAGGAAGTGTACGTGGGGTTTTGGTAGTCGCACACACTGCACAAGACAAAACTACTCTCTTCACGGTTTCCCGCAGTTTTGGCCACCAGAACTTTGGTTCTAGCAGGTGTTGTGTGCGTGAGACGCCGGGGTGACCGGATGCAAGGCTCGTATGAGCCGCGATCGTCACTCGCTCGCGTAGTGGCTCCGGCACGTAGGTTCGATTCGGAGGGCAGCCCCTAGGCGCGGGGTTGGACCGCGCCCACTGAGCTATCTCCGACTCGATGTCCCACGTGATCGGTGCCACCACGAGTGATGATGGCAGGATAGGCTCCGGAGTGATAAGGGGCTCCGGCGACGGATAATAGCGGGAGAGCGCATCCGCTTTTAGATTTTTAGAGCCGGGGCGATAGGTAATAGTAAATTGGAAACGCGTGAAGAAGAGCGCCCATCGGGCTTGACGTGAGTTTAACCTCTTTGCCTGTTGGAGGTACTCTAAATTTCGATGATCTGTGAGCACCACAAATGGGTGTTTCGCTCCCTCTAGCCAGTGTCTCCACTCCTCTAACGCCGCTTTCACTGCCAGCAGCTCTCTGTTACCGATATCATAGTTTCGCTCGGCAGGTGTTAGTTTCCTAGAAAAGAAAGCGCAGGGGTGGAGTTTCTCAGGGTGGCCGTGGCGTTGTGACAGCACCGCCCCTATGCCTACTTCTGATGCATCGACCTCGACTACAAAGGGCTTCTCCGGGTTTGGTAGTTTTAACACAGGTGCGGTTGTAAATGCTATTTTTAGGCGTTGAAACGCACTTTGCGCTTCCACTGGGAACTCGCCAAGGCGTTTCGGTTTCCCTGCTAATAGTGAGGTGAGGGGCGCTGCCACCATACTGTAGCCCCGAATAAATCGCCTATAAAAATTGGCAAACCCCAGGAATCTCTGTAGCTCCTTAACTGACTTCGGTTCCGGCCATTGTTGTACCGCCGCGACCTTGGTCGGTTCCATCTCGACCCCCAGTGGCCCTATGTGATAGCCGAGAAATGCCACCTGCCTCTGGTGAAAGGCGCATTTCTCCGCCTTCACATAGAGCCCGTGTTTGCGCAGGCGACGAAGGACGGCAGTTACATGAAGAACGTGTTCCGAATATGACCGCGAATATATCAGGATATCATCCAGGTATATTATAACATAACGGTTAAACATATCCCGAAACACGTCGTTCATGAACCCCTGAAACACCGCAGGTGCGTTTACCAGTCCATATGCCATTACATTGTATTGATAATGCCCAGATGTAGTGCTAAACGCCGTCTTCCATTCATCACCCTTACGCACACGAACGAGGTTATATGCGCTGCGGAGGTCGAGTTTGGTGAAGATGGAAGCACCTCGGAGTTGGTCGATAGCGGCCGGAACCAGGGGCAGTGGGTGCTTATATTTCACTGTTACTGCATTTAGCCCTCTATAATCTATGCAGGGGCGTAAGCCCCCCCCTTTCTTATCTATGAAAAAAAAACCTGCCGAGGCGGGAGACGTGGACCTGCTGATGAGCCCCTGCTGAAGTGCCTCACCCACGTATTCCTCCATTGCCCTGGTTTCTGCCACTGACAATGGATAAATACGTGAGCAAGGAGGTGCCTTCCCCGGCAACAGCTCAATCGCGCAGTCCCACGGGCGGTGAGGAGGAAGTTGTGCAGCTGCCCTAACACTAAACACATCCTTAAAACGCATATACTCTGATGGTACATTAGTGATTACCTGGGCAGTGGGGCTCTCAATGGTGGTAGTTTGGACCGTCAATGTCGGCGGTGTACAGAATTTCGCGCACCGCGGGGACCAAGAAGTGATGCGGGGGTTGGTCCAATCGAAATTGGGGTTGTGAGTGCTAAGCCATGGGAGACCTAGCACGACGGAATGGTCGGACTGAGGGAGCACGTAAAATTTTAACTCCTCTGAGTGACCGGGGAATGTTAACCGGAGGGGCGCAGTAATTAAATTAATAGGCGATTGACCCAAATTTTGACCATCTAGGGCTTTAATAGATATCGGGTATGGAAGCTTCAACACGGGAGCTTGCAGCGAGGAAACAAGGTTAGAAGAGATGAAGTTCCCAGCCGCCCCGGAATCTATCAGGGGAAAAACAGACACAACATGAATATCAAATTCTATTTGAGCTTTTACACAAAACGGGTGATGAGTGCGGGGTGGTGTGTGGAGTGTTACTTTGCGTAACGGGCAGTCTCGGATGCGATGGTCCTTCCCTCCACAGTACAGACATAACCCTGATGCCAGCCGTCTTCTCCTTTCGGTGGGGGAGAGACGTGAAGCACCCACATCCATGGGCTCCGGCCGGTTCACTTCAGGCGCTACGGGAGGAGGCCGTCGTGGTGGTTCGCCGGTTCGTGTCGGTGCTGCTCTCGCCCCTGGGCGGGAGCGCTGGCTGCGCAGGTGCTGGTCCAGTTGGATCGCCAGGTTGATGGTTTGGTCCAGAGAGAGGCCCGTATCCCGGCACGCGAGCTCGAGCTGCACCTCGGGCTGGAGCCCATCCCTGAACCTGGCGAGCAGGCTCTTGTCGCACCAGCCACTCTCCGCAGCCATTACGCGGAACCGGATGGCGTAGTCGGCGACGGGAAGATTGCCTTGCCGCAGCCTCATGAGCCTCTGTTCTCCCGAGCGCCCTTGGTCGGGATGATCGAACACGGCCTTCATCGCCCTGATGAAGCTGTCGTAGCGGTGAGCGAGCTCCCCGTCTGCGCTCCAGACCGCCGCCGCCCAATCCATGGCGGGTCCTGTGAGCTGTTGGATGACGAACCGAATCCTCTGCTGGTCCGTCATGTCAGGATAGTCCGTCAGGTACAGCTCACAGGCCATAATGAAACGCCTACATCCTTCGGGATCTCCGGCATACCTTTCAGGAGGCGCCGCGCGAGGTGGAGACGGTGCGGCGCTCCTCGATGGTCCTGCGGTGGGCTGGTCTGGGCGAGCTAGTTCTTTCACACAGTGGGCGAGGTTGCTCACCGCTCGCGCCATGCTGTCGATCTCCCTCTGTTGTACTTTAATGTACTGCATCAGGGTCTCATCCTCCGGCAGCGGGACACCTGCTGCGTCCGGATGGGTCTGTCCATCTGTCATGTCTTCCCTTGGATTGAGGACGCAAATGCAGGTCTTAAACACAAAGTCTTTTTATTAGTCGAGCACCCAAACTCAAATATCTCCCAACACAAACTTAATCACAACTTAAAATGTCCCATAACATAACGTGGGAGTCCTTTCCTTTAAAGAGACATCGGCTCTCTTTTGCCGGTTTGAATGATGCGGGTTCCAGATCCTTTTTAGTCCTGGAGGAGAAAACAAACAAAACACAAACACACGCTCGAGTAGAATCCGAGGCACGCACAACGGTGGACAGACAGGGAGCTCCGGGGTCGGCTGGTATAAATAGAGAGAGAGACATAAGGATGCACAGGTGCTCTTAATAATTAGCCAAGGGGACAGACATACTCACGTAGACACACTAGGGGGAGGTAAAGCGCCGGCTCAGTAATCCGGGGAGCTGGATCTCACTCCCCGGGGCCGTGGTGGTCCAGATGTTATAGGGGGAGACAGGGGAAAGAGGGAAGAGAAAGAGGGGGAGGAAGAGAAGAGGAGAGATTGCAATTAGGTATGGTCACAGTCATACGATGTATAATGTGAATGTATATTAACTGTAGAGTGCAAGCAGGGACTCCGGCAGGACTAACTATGACAGCATAACTAAAAGGGAGAGCCAGAAGGAAACACAAACATGAGGGGGAACTGAGATGTAAAGCAAACAATCACCTCACCGTCAACAAACCTGAGTGATCAAATGAGACTGAGGAAGACAGCATCTAAACATACCAGTTCACCATAATACTCTACGTCCATGAGTCCCCCAGATCTGCTCCTTTACCTTATGGCAAATCTATTTATAAAAATGCTTGGCTAAATAAATAGGTTTTTAGCCTAGACTTAAACACTGAGACTGTGTCTGAGTCCCGGACATTAATTGGAAGACTATCTGATGACTTCTGTTTTTTCTTTGATATATTGATCTCTGTTACCACTGAATCTAGATCTGTGTCTGTCAGAAAGAGATGCATTAATGAGAATACAAGTGCACTATTTACTGTATGAAGGCTATATCTTTAACACCAAGCATTTCTGCAGACTCTGTTGAGCTTCTCCTTGATTCCTTTTACTCAAAAGTTAGGAATGTTATTGATGATATTGCTCCGGAAAAGGTCCGAAAGACGGGCAGTCAGAAATCACCATCGAGAAAATCGCCAGCAGTTCAGAGTGTGAAAAGACAATGCCGAAAAGCTGAGCGGATGTGGCGGAAGATGAAACTTGAAATTCACTATAGCATCTATAAAGACAGCCTTCGTGCTTTCAATTTGGAACTATCCAAACCTAGACAGACATTTTTCTCAAACATTATAAACAGTAACTTAAACAACACCACACTCTTTTTGCTACTGTTGAGAGACTGACAAACCAACCAAGTCAGATCCCCATTGAAATGCTCTCCGACAACAAATGCAATGAGTTTGCTTCCTTCTTTTCTGAGAAAATCAGCAATATTAGAAGGGCTATTAACACATCAAGTTATGCAGAGATCAGAAAAACTCAAACACAACCTCACAAAACTGTTACTATGTCTGTCTTTCAAGCAATTGAAAGCAAAATCTTGGGAGAAACAGTACAGCAACTCAAATTGTCAACCTGCGACCTTGACACACTTGCCACATCTTTTTTCAAAAGTGTGTTTACTATAACTGTTTAGAAGCAGATCTTTTAAAAGTGGTGAACACATCACTTCTCTCTGGGACTTTTCCAAACTCTCTGAAAACCGCAGTTGTAAAGCCACTCCTGAAAAAGAGCAATCTTGATAATACAATATTGAAAAACTACAGACCAATATCAAATCTTCCTTTTATAGGTAAGATTATTGAAAGGTTGTTTTTAATCAGCTGAACAACCATTTAAACTCAAATGAATACCTGGACAGTGTTCAATCTGGCTTCCGAGCGCATCATAGTACAGAGACAGCGCTCATAAAGATAATAAATGACATTTGTTTAAATTCTGATTCTGGCAAAATATCAGTGCTGGTACTGCTAGATCTTATGCCTCTTTTCCACTGCATAGAACGGCACGACATGGTTCAGTTCAACTCACTTCGGTTCGGCGCAGTTTGGCTCGGTTTGCGCTTCCACTGCAGTGTAGTAACGCTTTAGCGTGGGCGGGATTACTCACGTGTCGTTTAGTCACGGCGCCGCTACTGCCGTGACGTCATCGTAAACGCGCCACAAACAAACACACAACAATGGAGCATATCGACGGCATGGTGTTCTTCATTCTCGGCATGTGGATGTTTTTAACAGCGAGACGAAGGAGTTTGTTTCAAAAGAGGCCGACGGTTAATACAAAAAAGTGTGTCCGATCCTTCGCTGGCTGTTCTAAATATATCGGTTCTGTTGTGTCTCATGTCGCAAGTTCGGTGACGCAGTAATGACGATTTTCTCCGGCTAATCAGTGACCAGCCGTGTTTACACGTCACGTTTTGGTAACGGTTCGGCGCGCTTGGAACCTCGGCTGAGGTGGTACTAAAAAAAGGACCAGGTACCATGTACTGTTCCCAGTGGAAAACCCCCCAAAAGTGAGTAGAACTGAACCGTGTCATGCCGTATTATGCAGTGGAAAAGCGCCATTAGTGCTGCGTTTGACACTGTCGATCATAACATACTAATAGAAAGACTGGAAAACTGGGTCGGGCTTTTTAGGATGGTACTCAAATGGTTCAGGTCATAATTAGAAGGGAGAGGTTATTATGTGAGTATACAGTGGTTACTCAATCGGAATAACCATCCCGCCGCGCATACCGCCGTTTAAAGGCAACAGCGGCCAAAATAAATCAGTTGCATTTCAAAGTCATTCGTAAAATGGCCGCCAGGTGGCGCAAAGTGACATTTTCATTCATCGCAGTAAATACAACAGTGATGGTAATTTCCACAACAAACATGAAAAATCTGAACCAGAGCTATTGATGTGTACTGTACAATAATGAGTAAAAAAAAATTTATAGTAGATTTATTAACTGAAATAAATGACCATATTTTTCAAGAGAATTTTCAAGCCCCACTCATCAAACAAAATTATAACGAAAGTTTACTATTTATTTAAATATAAATTTCTAATCCAATAAGATCAAATAACACCAAGTTATTATTATAACAGGCTTGTTTCGTCACTTATCTAGAGCTTGCTTTCAAAGAAGTCGAGTGGCTTATTAATATCTCTGGTGTGCATTGTCTCTAAGTGCCGGCTTGGTGTAGCGGTTAGAGCGCTCGCCCAGAGGTCTACAAAGTGCCGGTTCGAATCCTGAGTGATGATGTTTTAAAATTGTTTTATTTTAAAACTAAATAAAATGTTTTAAGTGCGCTTAAGGTAGAGTCTTATAAAGGCTATGTAGACTTATATAGTTTTATTATATATTTTTTGCACATTAATCTGAGTCCTCATCTGTTAGATCTGTTTAGTTTTTTTTTTTCCTGCCGGCACGAATACGCGGCTCCATCCCTTTCCCGCCTATTCAAGTCCGCGGCGTTTCACGCGGGTGACCCGGGTTCGATCCCTGCGTGATACTGTTTTACATTTTTTTATTTAAATTATAGCAAAATAAAAATAAAACTAAATAAAATGTTTTATTTTGATTTTGCTTCAGCATACTATAGGAAAAACAGCAAACTCGCACGCAGCCAGTTTGTATTCTTTAAATTTAGGGGAGTGACGACTCTGTGTGTGTGTGTGTGTGTGTCATTATACTGGTGGATTATTCAGTGAAACGAGGCTCAGCTGAAAGATGTTAGGCACATCAGTCACTTAACCCCAAATAAAAGGTATTTCTGAGTGTTCTTATATAGTTGTAAAATAACAAATGTACAAACGGTGCGCACTGAATATTAAACCTATACCAGGCACGATGTTTTTTTTTTTTTTTTTGCTGTTTTTTCTATAGTATGCTGAGCAAAATAAAAAAAAAAACATTGGTTAGTTTTCGTTTAGAAAGACTGTTTGTATCTGATTATTTGTATTATTAAAGAACAACAGCACAAACAACAACACAAGGGCTTGTAAGAAACATTTTTATTATTTTGACAAGAGTTAAATTTGTAACAGTAGAAGGCATCCCAATTTAAATATATAAATAACCAAAAAACATTTTATTTTGTTTTATTTTTATTTTGCTATAATTAAAATAAAAATTTTTTAAACAGTATCACGCAGGGATCGAACCCGGGTCACCCGCGTGAAACGCCGCGGACTTACGCTCACTCCGTAGGCTCTCTGAATAGGCGGGAAAGGGATGGAGCCGCGTATTCATGCCGGCAGGAAAAAAAAAACTGATCTAACAGATGAGGACTCAGATTAATGTGCAAAAAATATATAATAAAACTATATAAGTCTACATAGCCTTTATAAGACTCTACCTTAAGCGCACTTAAAACATTTTATTTAGTTTTAAAATAAAACAATTTTAAAACATCATCACTCGGGATTCGAAAAGGCACTTTGTAGATCTCTGGCCGAGCGCTCTAACCGCTACACCAAGCACAAGTCTAAGTTGCCGTCCATGACATCGCACAAGGCTCAATTCTTGCACCCCTCCTGTTTAGCCTGTATATGCTCCCACTAAGTCAGATAATGAGAAAGAACCAAATTGCCTATCACAGCTATGCTGATAATACCCAGATTTACCTACTGTAGCCTTATCTCCAAATGACTAAAGCCCAGTTGACTCCCTCTGCCAATGCCTTGATGAAATTAACAGTTGGATGTGCCAAAATTTTCTTCAGTTAAACAAGGAGAAAACTGAGGTCATTGCATTTGGAAATAAAGTAGTCATGTCAAAGCAATAACTAAATCAGCATACTATCATCTTAAGAATATTGCAAGAATTAGATGTTTTGTTTCCAATCAAGACTTGGAGAAACTTGTCCATGCCTTTATCACCAGCAGGGTGGATTATTGTAATGGTCTCCACACCGGCCTCCCCAAGAAGACCATTAGACAACTGCAGCTCATCCAGAACGCTGCTGCCAGAATTCTAACTAGAACCAGAAAATCTGAGCATATCACACCAGCTCTCAGGTCCTTACACTGGCTTCCTGTAACATTTAGGATAGATTTTAAAGTACTTTTACTCGTTTATAAATCACTTAATGGCCTAGGACCATTTCATTTTAAATGATGTTTTAATTAGTTTTAATTAGTTTTCTATTTTTATTTTACATTTATTTTAAATTAGTTTAAAGTTTTATTGCTAACTGTTTTAATTTTTATTAAGTTTTCGTTAAAAAGTTTTATTGCTATTATCTTTTATTTCATTTTATGATTATTTTCTTTTCTTCTATGTAAAGCACTTTGAATTACCATTGTGTATGAAATGTGCTATACAAATAAACTTGCCTTGCCTTCCCTTAATGATGCGTGTCGGCTGACATCACGTGGTTCGTAAGAAACACGTCATAGTCTTTACCCTGCCGACTGAATGGTAGTGGTAGCCTTAATGTGGGAGCCCCCCTAGCGACGGTGAGGAATTGGCCACGACTAAATTGGGGAGAAAATTGGAAAACCCCAAAAAAATTATAATTAAAAAAAAGGAAATAAAGAACATATTAAACATGTGTACAGATACATTACTCAACAATAATGAGTCGTAAAACTAAATAGGGGTTATACGAGAGTGAGGCAGAACATTGAGATAAGGCTGGATTTGGGGATAATGAGGTAGAACTTAAAATATATAACTATCATATTGATGAGGGGGAATATTGAGAAAATAAAGCAGATTTCTAAAATATCTGGAGAGTAAAAAAAACGGAAGAGGTTTGAGTTAACAAGGCAGAATGTTGAGAAGTTGGAAGACTGAGATACAGGATGGAGTTTAAAATAATTCAGTATATTCAGCTAGGGTGGCACGGTAGCTTAGTGCACTATAAAACAAAAATTATAATTAAAAAGGTGCCTCAACATAACATTGCACAACTTTTTTAAGTTTACTCAATTTTTGGAGAAATTTGCTAGCGGAAGATAATATTTCACATTGCTGTTTATCCAGTTCAAAATCTTAAGTTAACTTAACTTGTCTCTAATTCAAATAATTAAATCAGCTCAAGTAATATTGGTTGTGGGCTTAATTTATTATATTTCTCTAGGGTTTACTGCCCAACTTTTCATCTATTTAAATAAGTAAATTGGTTCCCATTTATGCTCATCAATGTTGTTGTTTCAAGTGATTGTTTTCTATAAAAACAAGTTGGCCTAACAAGGCCCCAACAATTAAAACAGACAAACATTACTTTTAATCACTTTTAATAACTTTATTCTTACAAAACTAGTCAAAGTTAAAACAATGATTTGCATAAAACAGGAGAATACACATTCTATTTTTCTTAAAAATTTGTAAAAAAAAAAAGAAACTACCTGGATAAAAAAAAAGTCTTGTGCGGACAAGGATGAATAAATTTGACAGAATATATAGTTCTGATAAAAAATTAAATATATTAATAAGGCTCTATAACACCAGAGTGTATAAAAGTTTTTCTGGAATTCTAATGATGGTTTAAAGCTACGTATTGTTTTATATTCAAATATGTTCAATATTTGAATGGGTTTTACATTCTCAAAAATAATTACATGTTTGGAGTGATGTTTTAAATTAACTCAGTTGTTTTAATTTACTTAATTGAGTTATCATACAAATAAATTAACCAATATAACACTTATAAATGAACTGCTAAAACACTTAACAGTATGTTTTTCTCAAATTTTTGTTAGCTGAGCATTCGCGCGGCACCGACCAGGTGCAAAGGTGGGGGTGGGGTGGGGTAGGGTAGATACAGTTATGAACGATTAGCTTACTAGCTCCTGTACAGTATGATGACATGAAGTCTAACATTAGCTAAGCTCACCTCAGTAATGTGAGGTTGCCTCAGTAATATGCAATGATAACCTGTAAGCGAATTGACACATATTTTCACAATAAAGAGTCCACAAAACAACCATCTTCTTTAGTGCAATTGGCAGGGGGAGGGTTTGTGTGAGATTTTTTTGTGTGTGCAATAAAATCATGCAGTTGCACCTCAGGGAAGGTAATCTATTGAATCTATTAGTTTCTTACAGTATCTGTCTTCAAAGGTTTCAAGTACACTTACAATAGTAGTATTACAATAATGGTTGCATTAGGAAATGCATTTGGTATGAAAACCTGCACCAAATTACATATGCAATAGAAATATTCATAAGTTTAAGATTCTTGGGATTATTATTATTATTTATTTTTAAATTTTTTCTTTCCCCAAAATACTTCTTTTTCATTTGTTTCCTTTGCCTTTCCACTAAGGTAGTATAACGCAATGCTGTTCCTGCCCATGGAAAGAAGAGGGGGGAAAATGTTCCTTCTGATGGTTTTGTTTAACACAGCAAGCATAGGAGACATGTAGTTATTAGCTCAGATGTCTGTTGAAGAAAATGAGAAGAATAATTGAGCAGAATAGCATTGAAATGCAAGTTTGGTGTCCCAGTGTGTAAAAAGCTGTGAGCTTTATCCCACATTGTGGACTTTGAAATGTGGAACCACTGATTTACAATCAGTAGTTAGATGATCAGTGATTGGAGCTTGAGATGTCATACACACTCACACGGCCCCTCCTTCGTCCCAGAGTTCATATTTCCTCTTGTGCCTGAGAGAGGCTCAGTAGGAATGCTAAAAGCTTGAGTGCTGAACCTGTTCTTCTTTCATTCCTACCTACTCCTTGTTTTATGTTCTCTGCTTCCTGTAAACTGAAGTCTTTGAAACTAAACATGCCTCATCTTCTAGCAGCTCTGCAACTGCTGCTTTATATTTGCAGCTTTTTAGGACCAGTGGAAGGAGGGAAGGTCCTGGTGATGCCTGTGGATGGCAGCCACTGGCTCAGTATGAAGATTCTAGTGGAGGAGTTGTCTCAGAGAGGACATGAAATGGTGGTTCTGGTTCCTGAAACCAGCTTGTTGATTCGTGGTTCAGATGCGTACACCACTAGGATCTTTAAGGTTCCCTTCACCAAGGATGAACTTGATGACATCATGAAAAATACGCAGGAACGCTTTATGAAAGCGCCAGCGTTTTCAAACATATTGGAGAACTTGTCTGGGCTCCTCAGATTCACTGACATGCAGGTAAATGCATGTGAGGCGCTATTGTATAATGAGCCTTTGATGCAGGACCTGCGTGATAAACACTTCGATCTCATGCTCACAGATCCATTTCTTCCTTGTGGTCCCATTATTGCTGAGGCTTTCTCTCTTCCTGTGATTTACTTTCTGCGTGGGCTTCCATGCGGATTGGATGAGGATGCTGCTCAGTGCCCTGCACCTCCATCCTATGTCCCACGCATGTTAGTACACCTCACTGACGTCATGACATTTCCTCAGAGAGTCGCAAATGTGCTCATGGCAGGTTTGGATCGCTTACTCTGCAAAATATTTTTCTCCAGTTTTGATGAACTCACCAGCAGATATCTTAAGAAAGATATTTCATATAAAGAAGTCCTTGAACATGCTTCGATTTGGCTTCATAGATATGACTTTACCTTTGAATACCCGAAACCTGTAATGCCCAATATGGTGACAATTGGGGGCATCAACTGTGTCAAGAAGAAACCTCTACCTGCGGTGAGTTATGATCAATAATTAAGTATTTTATGTTAAAATGATTTTGGCTCAAAAATAATCAATGAAGAAGCACCATGGTGACTTTAAATAATGTTCTTTGTGAAGCTGATATAATTCTTAAGCAGGATTTTAGATGGATTATATTAGAAACAGCATTTCCCCATTATATAATAACTGAGTATTTTATACTGTATGTCTTCTACCACATGTTACCAAAGATGAAAATTAAGTATAAAGCAATGACAACACATCATACTTTTTATCTATTTACAGTTACATTTAATGTTGGTAATGTTACATCTGTAAAACAAGTGACATTTTCAAAATTCTCTTACTGTATATGATAGCAAATTGTATACAATCATTCCAAGCATTACCAAGCACTTTATTTTCTCTCTTCATTGTAATAAGACAAAAAAACTACAACTTTACAGAAAAAAAAAACACAAAGCATAAACTCCTTTCTTCTGACGAGGTTACAAAACTTACATTTTAACCTTTACAGTACATCTTGCAGTTACAGTGCTGACACTGGATATTCCTTCCATAAAGGCTCAATAAATGTCCCCTGTCTGCCAACTTTATTTCCTAGATGGTTCAAAACTGTGTATGTGAAATTTTTGCTGTACTGGTCCCTGTGGATGAGCTGTTACTATGAAAACAATAGAATATCAGAATGAGGGTATTAATATAACTATCATATATGTTGTAGTTAAATGTATATAAATGCTTTCAGGTCTGCTGTTATAGAAAATTAATCAACACCTTCTGACAATTCAGAATCAAAAATTCAGCAGCCCTGTGGCATAAGTAGAAGCTCAATACACAGTGTGACTTTGGCGTCAAAGGACAACAAATTATTTTTATTCTTATTATTTTTCAAAACTTTATCTGTCACATACACAACCACACAAAGTATGATATACAGTGAAATGCTCACACGACACTAAAAAGGAAAGATGAAATGTAATTAAAAGGTAAGAAGGGTCAAATTGCACTAAATAAAAAATGTCAAATATAAAATCTACAAATATACAATATACAGTTACAATAATATAAAATCTAAATGAATTGTGCAAAGGGAAACATATGGCTTGTTTGTATGATAGCAGTAGAATGGGTGGCCACTTAGTGTGAAATGAGATGATGTGTGTATGACAGCAGTAGTGGTATTGTCCTTTTTTAAAGTGCATAGTTAATCCTCATTTATGTGTAAATAAGAACCAGCAATGTGCAACATATGTGTCATGTGCAAATGCACAATGTGGCTGCTAGTGTGGTGTGAAAGTCCCATGTGATGTTCTGGTTGAGCGTTCAAATGGCCTGCGGAAAGAAGCTCCTCCTCATTCTCAGTGAAAACAGTCTATTGCTGGGGTCATGAGGTCTTTCACTATCTTCTGGTCTTAGTGCAACACTGCTTGCTGTAGATCAAGCACAGGTCAGGGAGATCAGTGCAGATGATGCGCTCAGCTGATCACACCACTCTCCGTAAAGATTGTTTGGCCTGCATGGTGCTGTTCCCAAACAAGGTTGTGATGTTTCCCATCAGGATGCTCTCTATACTGCAAAAGAAAAAGTTCCTAAGAACAAGACTGTTGGGCTTCTTTGCCACATTGTTGATGTGACTGAACCATAACGTTTGTTTCTTCAGCACGTGGACTAATCCCCCGCATCCACCAAAAAAAAAAAACTGATGGCACTTAGTTTGTAACCTAGTAACCCAGTGTAAGTATCTACCCAATGACAGAAATTTCAAAGCTCTTTTTGTAAGTCGTTTTGGAAAGAACATCTGCCAAATGCCTAAATGTACAGTAAATGTTACATTAGCATGTTGCTAGCATGACGTCTAGATGATTAGCATGTTGCTAGTGTTCCGCTAACTATATTAGCATCATTAGAATGTTGCTAACATGATGCTAGAGTGCTTATCATGTTTATAGCATGATGTTTAGCTGATTAGCATTATGTTAAGCAAGCACCACTCTCTCCAGTTATTATTACTTTTGCTTTTTGCTTTCCTTCTTCAGTAGTTTCCTAATGTCACTTTATGTTTCACTGCACAGCTACATGTGTGTATATATTTTAAACTATTAAATTCTGTTATTTTGTGACTTCCTTCTGAGTTTTGGCAGAATGAGTGTATGAGCAGCCATCATACATTACACATAATATTGACTGAATTCTCTCTTAATCAAGTGTGTTAGCCATTGTATGTTTTCATGGATATAAATGGTGACGCACTGTTTTGTGTATGATTAATCATCAAGTGGAGACATTGTAATTTTCTCTGTCCTCCTAGAATATACAGAAACTGAGGTATGCAGGATAATGGTTAGAGTTAGACAAAATGCCTGGATTTGAGTGGTTGGGGCATCGTGTGTGTACACGCAAAGCCAATGCCCTTATTTACAAAATCTCACTATGCCACACATAATTTGGAAACAAAAAACTTAGATGGAACATCTGTCATCGGACTTTATTATGCAAATAAGAGAACTGATCAAACCACAGACATTTTAGATTAAAACATTTGCATCTGACTTTAACATGTAATATACCTTTGAATTATGTTCAATCATTACTATTTTCCTTAAAATATTACTTTGGTAATTTTGTCTTTTTGTCACTTCTGTCTACATTTAATAAGGATTTTTTGATGAATGCTACAGTTAATGAGGCAAAACCTATGCTTAAGAATCGATAGCAAGGCATAACTGAGCTGTGAATGTAGGAAGGCGCCAAAGTAATTATTTTAATTGGCTCCAATTTTCCTCCCAACACTAATGATGCTAACAAAATGACAGAATTTACTTTGAGCTCAAAAAAGGCTGTAAAGAGCCGTTACATCCTCCACTGTGCTCTCATGATGTCATAACAAATCTGCATCTGTTTAGATTCCGTAGCAAATTAAGTTCAGTGAAATGGGGCTATTTAGGTCTCAGAATTCTGGTGTCCAGTTTATGATAAAGTATCCTTTATGCTCCCACAACCACTCTTTTACACTCTGCGTCCTGAAATATGGCTGTGATAACCTGGTGATTCAGTACATTTAGTTGGTCAGCTGACTTCATTTTATTGCCACATAAGATTGCTGGGCCTACACCTGAGCAACTGAAGCACCCCAAGATCATAACACTGCCTCCAGAAGCTTGTATAGTGGACTCTATGCCTGATGGGTGCATTGCTTCATGCACTTCCCTTCTTAGCCCAACACGTTTATCTCTCTGAAATCAAAGTCCGGCCTGTGTGATGTTAGTTAGTCTATCCATTTCTTCCAACGTAAAACAAACAAGTCCTTCTTGTAGTTCAAATCTGCAGTTAATTTCTCCATCCTGCATATATCCATCGTGGTGTCCATCCACATGGTCAATGTTGGACTCTCCCGTGAAAGCCATTTTTTTGTAAATGCCTTTTTGCCTGCCACTAACAAAATACTAAACAAATGTTTGTCTCTCTTTGTCCATCCATCAGGCATGAGTCCAAAAAAAAAAAAGACTTTGCTTTGCAAGGGCAGGTGGCTCCCAAAAATTTATTTTATTGCTTTATGTATTTCCTTGGCGGCACGGTGGTGTAGTGGTTACCACTGTCGCCTTGCAGCTCCAGGGTCCGGGATCGATTCCCGGCCAGGCTCAATTCCCGTTTCTGTGTGCATGGAGTTTGCATGTTCTCCCTGTGCTTGGTGGGTTTCCTCTGGGTACTCCGGTTTCCTCCCACAGTCCAAAGACATGCAGATTAGGCTAATTGGCGTTCCCAAATTGACCATCGTGTGTGTGTGTGTGCTCTGCGATGGATTGGCACGCTGTCCAGGGTGTACCCTGCCTCGTGCCCAGAGTCTCCTAGGACCCTAAATACAGGATAAAGCTGTATAGAAGATGAATGAATGAATGTATTTCCTTCCAATAAGTTTTAATAACCTGACAACCCCAAAAAACATGATAATGATTTGCATTTATATTTCCACAATTTCGCCAACAGGCTGGGGAGTTACTTTTATAATGTGATTTTTGATAGGGTGTAATAAAATATATTATCAGGCTCTTCCAGCCAAACTCCTTCCAACTCTGTGAGCTGCTACTTTTCCATTGACATTCCCAGATTTTTTCCCATTCATCCTCTGACAGATCTATTTCTCCTTCCCTTACCCACTTGTTTTAATGTATAGGGTTGAATGTGCTTCCTTATTTATAAGCCCTTTATATAGACCTGAAATAATACCCCTATCTTTGTTTGCACCATAAGCCCTTTTAAAAAGATATAATAGCTGATTACTTGATTCAGATACATACTTTAACTTGTCGCTGATAAAGTGTCTCAGCTGCAGGTAGCGATGAAAGTCCTGTGACTCTAGAGCATATTTCTCTTTAATTTGTTCAAAACTAAGGAGTGTATTATCCTTTATTAAATCTGTGTCTAATTTATTTGGGACAAACTGTTTGTCATATGCACACCATTTAAGGACCACAGTATCCTCTTCTAATTTGTATTCTGTTATTACTGTTTTCCATATTTTAAGTGTCAACTTTAACCATGGGTTTTCTGTATTTAAAAAAAAAAAAAAATTATTGCAGTCTGCTATAAGTGCTTGTATGGGGATGGAAGTCAGACCCTCTTAAATTTTTTTCCACTGAGCATCATATGATGGATTGCACCAGTATATCATAGGTCTCAATTGTCTTTGAACAAATACAGAATACAAAAATAAATATTGACTTCTAACTGTGGGGTCATCAAAATGACCCTGGGTAAGCCCCGATGAAAGGGGGGCTTTGAGGGGGGGCCTCCCTCACCTTGTGCGAGAGGGCCTTCATGTGCTGTCCAGCCGCTGTCCATTCTTTTCACAGCCCAGATAGAACACCCAACCATTTTAATAATCTCTGTTGCCACATTTAGCGTAGTTCCACATTTTTAAAACAAAGCAACCCCTTATGCGTCTCACCCTAACTATCTCTTCGGGGACATCTTTTTTTTTTAATAAAAGGAGAGCAAAAGAGGAAGAGAAAAGAAGGGAAATAAAGGTGGAGAAAAAAAACACCTCACCGTCAGTCGTCTTAATATGTCAGTTTTCACATCCTGTTGTTACTCCTGTTCCTGTTGTCTGAATGCTCAGAGCCTCTCCTTGTAATCCCGGGTCCGATCCTTACTCATCTGACCCCTGGTCTTTCTCATTGTGCACCACGTTAGATGTTGGATTTGTTCCATAATGGTCTCTGGGCGTTTGATGACCGTTACCGGGAATGCCCTCTTCGCCACTTCTGATTTCTCTCTGATTATAAAGAAGCGCAGCACTCTGTCTCTTCGCCAGATTATTGAGTGTCCTAGCTCTATTCTCTCGCATTTATTTTAATTGTTTTTCACGTTGCCAAGTTTTTCTCGTTTCTCATTTTCTCCTTTTGCCTCATGATTCTGATTTGTTGTGTCACTGACAGATTTCCCTGCTCTGACTTCCTGCTCATGCTTTCCCGGCAACGACTCTGCTTAAATCTACACCGACAGATTTCACCAACGGAAATAGATAGATAGATACTTTATCCCCATAGAGAGATTCACGGCTCGGAGCAAAGGCTTGCACTCCCTCGACCACGGCTTTTCTTCACGCTTCTACACTTAGGCAATGCTGACAAATTTCATGACTCTAATCCTGTGCTCTGGCTCTCTCAGCTACGACTCAGCTCAGCATTCTTGGCATGATTTTAATGCGGATGGATTTTGCAGCATCGACCTCACATCTCTGCTTTCACGACCACGATTCTGCCTTCGCGCTTCTCACTCGGCCAGCAGTCGAAAGAATCTATGCATCTGGATCTATCTCTTTAGCCTAGAGCCACACCTTCTGACAGAATAATTTGGCTATCACTATGGATTCAGCAAGATTGGACAGGTGCTGGAGAATCAAGGCGCCCTCCTTGGAAAGCACCAGAAGAAACTCATCGCCACCAGGCAGGCACTCGCCGATGTCACCACCCAGATGCAATGCCTCCAGGTGCCTACAGCTCGGAGCACTACCCCAGAACCCCCACAAGAGCCACGTCTACCAGCCTCTCCCACTTACAGAGGAGAGCCGGGAACATGTAGATCCTTTCTATCCCAATGTTTCTATCCTCTGTTGGACTCCTTTGAACTCCTTTTTGAACCAAGCCTCCACCTTCTCCTCAGAAAGATCCGCGATCTTTAACCGATCTCACGTCAGCATGCCAGGACTAAACTACTATGCCTTTGCAAAGGATCACGCTCCGCCTATGATTATGCAATCGAGTTTCGGACTTTAGCTGCCTTGAGTGGGTGGAATGACAGAGCCCTAGCGGACGTCCTGCTGGAGGGGCTGTCGGAGGGACTCAAGGATGAACTAATTTCTTGGGAGCTTCCCTCTACCGTCCACAAACTCATGGATCTCACCGGGAGGATTGACTCACGTCTTCATTCAAGGCGACCATCCTGGAGGTCATCCTCCACCAGGAGATCACCTCCCCCTAGGATATCCAATCCATCCTCAGATTAATCAGGAGAAGCACATGCAGCTGGTCAGGACCCGCATCTCAGAGGAGCCACCTGGAGACAGCCTGCTGTAGACTGCCTGCTTCTACTGCGGGGGCTCAGGTTACATGCTCAAGGACTGCCCAGTAAAAGGAGGCCCACTCTAGTCAGGCTGGGAGCTCTAGAGGGTTCTCCTTCAAACAGACTCCCAGAACCTCGCCCCTTGCGCTCGTAACACTAATCATTAGCGGCCAGCCTCAGGCATTTGTTGCCTCTGGCTCAGACTGGAACCTGATCAACGTCTCTGTGGTCAGGGCCTTTAAGATCTCTTGCAGGTCACTGGATCCTCCGCTGGCAGTCCAGGCCCTAGATGAAAGCCCCCTTCTAGCCATCACACACCCTCCCACTCACTCTAAGGACGTTGGGGAATCATTCTGAGGAGATTTGTTTTTTCATCATTAATAAGTCACATGCCACCTTTGTCCTCGGCCTCTCCTGGTAAGCACTCCATGTCCCCCTGATCAACTGGACCAAGCATGTCATCACGGGTTGGAGCCCCTCTTGTGCCATGTCAGGCTTTCACTCTGCGCTTCATACACTCCCCACTCCAGCCAAGCTCAAAGAAACCCCAGATATCTCCAATGATCTCACTGAGTATCATGAGCTCAAGCAGGTTTTCAGCAAGACTTGGGCCATGTCACTCCCACTTCATCGACTGCACTATAGCAGAGTTTTAGTTGTTGGGGATTTTAACATACATATCTGCTGCCCCGATAAGCCGTTAGTGGCGGAGTTCATTAATTTAATAGATTCGTTTAATTTGAAGCAGTATGTTTCTGGGCCGACCCATGAGCGCGGTCATATGTTGGACTTGATTTTAGCTTACGGCCTTGATATTGAGAATACCCAGACATGTAATAATGGTGTTTCTGATCATATTACCAGTGTGTTTAATTTGCATGTGCAGGGCGCAGATAATGCTTGTTGCCCTTTTCCACGTTACGCACGGTTGATAAACAATAATACAGTAACACGGTTTATAGAGGCATTTCCTTATTCATCCGAGAATTTATTCGAATTTTCAGCTCTAGATGAACTAGTTTGTAACTTTCATTTTACTATTTTAGATGCTATAGCACCTTTGAAAAGAATTCGACCTAACACGAAATCTCAGGCGTGGCTCGATGATACGACAAGAATTCTCAGACAGGCATGTAGGAGAGCTGAAAGAAAATGGAGGAAGGACAGATTGCAAGTTTCTTATCAAATTTGTTAAGAATCAATTGTCAAAATTCAAGATGCTGTGAAAACAGCACGAGAAAAATTCTTTTCTGATTTAATTGTCAAATACAACCATCAACCGAGAGTATTATTTAATACATTAAGTACTTTAATAAGTCCTCCTGAAAATGTTTCCAGTAATATATCGCTCTTGAATAGTGATTTCTTCCTTAATTATTTTGTTAGAAAAATAACTAACATTCGGACTCAGGCATGTTCAGTTGATGCTCTGGTAGTAGTCACTCCAGTGCCTACTGCTAAATTTGTTGAATTTTCTCCAATCACTCTTCAGTATTTAAGGAAACTAATATCTGAATTAAAACCCTCCTCTTATCTCCATGATTCAATGACTCCCTGTCTCATAAAGGAAGCTTTTAATTGTATCGGCCCTTCCATTTTACAGATAATTAACATTTCACTCATGTCTGGTCATGTACCCACAGTTTTTAAACATGCAATCGACCAACCGGTTTAAAAAAAAAAACAGGTTTGGATTTTAATGACCTGACGAGTTATAGACCAATTTCGAAGCTCCCATTCCTTTCTAAGCTACTTGAAAAGGTCGCATATCACCAACTTCAGCCATTTCTTAATGAAAATAATATTCTGGATCCATTTCAATCAGGTTTTTGTGCAAAACACAGTACCGAATCTGCACTGATTAAAGTTACAAATGACTTGCTGATCGAGGAATTGCGCAGTGTTAATATTGTTAGATCTTAGTGCCGCTTTCGATGCCATAGATCATGGTTAGAGCGCCTTCAACAGTGGGTTGGTATTTCGGGTACTGTATTGAAATGGTTCTCATCATTTATGAATTCTAGAACCTTCTCTGTTTCTTTTAATGAATTATTGACTGCTCCAGCCCCCCTTCTGTATGGTGTTCCGCAAGGGTCTGTACTTAGCTGTGTCTTATTTTCATTATATATGTTGCCTTTTAGCCAAATTATAACAAAATATGGAGTTTCCTATCATTGTTACGCTGATGACACGCAGCTTTATCTGCCCTTTAAATTTGGAAATCCAAAATCGTTGCAACCCTTATTTAATTGTTTATGTGACTTAAAAAAAATGGATGGCCATGAATTTTCTAAATTTAAACGAGTCCAAGACTGAGATTTTATTATTGGATCGCTGTCAGTTGTTGAAATCTTAACCCCCGCTTTGGGAACACTGACACCCTATATAAGATCACATGTAAAGAATCTTGGGGTGAAATTTGACTCAGATTTAAAATTTGAGAAGCAAATATCAGCTGTGGTGAAGTCGTCCTTCTGTCATTTGAGGATATTGGGTAAGGTGAGGGGCTGTTTTTTCTTTCAAGCACTTTGAGGCGTTGATTCATGCTTTAATTTCTCCGCGCTTAGATTATGGAAACGCGCTATATTATGGGGTCAGTCACTCGGCACTAGCGCGTCTGCACAAATGCTGCAGCACGACTTTTGACTAAATCAAAGAAGTCTTGTCATATTGCTCTGATTTTTGTTTCGTTACATTGGTTGCTGGTGGAATATAGAGTTATATTTAAAATCCTTTTATTTGGCTTTAAAGCGATCAAGGGGGTAGCGCCTCAATATATGAATGATTTGATTCACCCATACTGTCCACAGAGAGCACTTAGATCATCTGATCAACTTCTGCTTACAATTCCGAAAAAGTCGATTAAGAAGGAGAGGCGATCATGCTTTTTCTGTGTCTGGGCCCATCCTGTAGAACAAGCTCCCTTTCCATGTCCGTTCAGTTCACAGTGTTGAAATTTTTAAATCAAACTTAAAGACGTATCTGTTTACCGAAGCTTTTAAACATGTGTTAAAGTGGTTTTGTATCGGTAATTTGATGATTTTGGTTTTTTTGGATGATTTATTTAATTTTTTTGGCTTTGTTATGTAAAGCACTTTGGTCAACTATCGGTTATTTTAAATGTGCTATATAAATAAATTTACTTAACTTAACTTATTGACCTTCTCCCAGGCACCTCCACGCCAAAAGGTCGACTATACTTTATATACATCACAGAAGCCCTCGCCGCAGGAATCATCCATCCATCCTCCTCCCCTGGAGGAGCAGTGTTCTTCTTCATGAAGTAAAAAAGACAGGTCCTAACGTCCCTGTATTGATTAAAGAGGGCTCAACAAGATGACTGTCAGGAACTGCTACCTACGTCCGCTCATGGCCACTGCCTTTGAAGAAAAGTATGAGTTCCACACATGCACCACCACTTTCCGAGATTTTGTTATTTCCCCTGCCAGACTAGAAATGGAACCAAGGTCCAGGCAGTATCTGACTGGCCGACTCCAGCCTCATGGTTTTGCCACTTAATCCACTGCATCCATTTGCCACTACAACTCTGCCCATTGTAAGAGTGACGACCGACCTTCTGCCGGCCTTCTCAGACCCCTACCGGTGGCTCACCGTCCTTGATCCCATACCTCTGTAGACACTTTGTCTGACGGCAACACCAGTATTATGACCATTGTCGACCGCGTTTCTAAGTCTGTCCATCTCGTTCCTCCCCCTAAGCTCCCCGCCACGAAGGAGACTGCAGTGCAACTAATCTTCTACGCATTTCGACTTATGGCCTCCCCACGGATGTCGTTTTTGATCCACAGTTCACCTCTCGATTTTGGGGCGCATTCTGCAAGCCCATCGATGCTACTCCCAGCCTATCATCAGGTTTCCATCCCCAGTCCAATGGACAAACCGAGCGAATGAATTAAGCACTTGAGGTTTCTCTCCATTTCATGACTATTTGGCACCAAGTTCCTGGACCAAGTTCCTCCCTTGGGTCGAATATGCCCACAGCTCCCTACCTTCGGCTTGGGTTCTCTCAGCCCAACGCTTTATCCATCGCTGCAAACAAACGGGGCTACGAGCAATAGGAACCCTGTTATGATCCGTCTCCTAATACAAGAATCAGGTGGATAGCCACCGCACCAAGGCCCCCAGGTACCACGTAGGTGACAGAGGCATGCTTGCCACCAGGGATATCCCCTTAAAGACACGATCATGCAAGCTGACTTCTCGTTTCATTGGACCCTTCACAATAACCAAAATAGTCAACCCTTGCGCTGTCCGACTCTTACTTCCCTCTTCCAAGCGGCGCATTCACCCCATGTCCAAACACTACACAATCCTCTACACAATCAAAAGAGTTTGAATAAAATGTGTACGTATCAAAATTATAAGATTGTCCATGATGAGCCAGCCAAGGACGATGGCAACAGTGGCAAGCAAAAACTCCCTTATACCACACTTACATGCCAGAATTTTTTTTTATAGATTTTTTATTAATTAGTTTATTTTTTTATTAATTAGGTATTCAAGCTACCTTTTGTCGGTTTACAGTTACATTGAATGTTGTGGAACATCCATTAAGTAAATTAATTTCTGCTCTCACTTACCGTATTGCAACTTTGCAATCTAAGTTATCAAAAACTCTGGTATCTTCAGATGACCATGTGATCTCTAATAGAAATTAGAAGGCAAAGCAATTCTGTACATTTTCTATAAAAGTAAGTTCTGAACAGTACACTGATTGCTGTTTCCTGTGCAGGAGCTGGAGGAGTTTGTCGAAGGATCTGGAGATCACGGCTTCATCGTTTTTACTTTGGGCTCCTACATGTCCGAGGTGCCCGAGTCCAGAGCCCAAGAGTTTTTCAAGGCTTTTAAACAGATTCCTCAAAAGGTAAGGAAAAAATACATCTTATACCTCATCATAAATGCAAAGATAACATATTTAAGACAGTTCTGACTAATGACTTTCTGTAATATTTATTGAGTAATGGGTCACAGTAAGCTCTGTTCATAACCACATTCTGAAGTTATAGTAAAATAATCATCTCTGTATGGTGTAATGACGTGCGGTCACTGCTGCAGATTTAAATTTCAGGTTCTGTGGAGATACACTGGCCCTGTTCCCAAAGACCTTCCTGAAAATGTAAAACTGATGAAGTGGCTTCCACAGAATGACCTCTTAGGTTTGTTTACATGTACATATTGAAAATTTTAAAGTAAAGTATAGTATACTTTAAAGTATACTATAAGTATACTTAAAAAGTATACTTATAGTATACTTTAAAATTTACTTTAAAGTATACTATAAGTATACTTAAAGTAAGTAAAGTCTATGTTTTTCAGTTGCACATTATGTGTTAATCATACTCTATTTATTATAAATATACATTTGTTCACTCATTCACCATGTTCACACACACACGCACACACACACACACACCAATTTCATCACTGTTGTATGACCACTATGTGTTACTTTATAGCTGTAGTCAAAACCTAACACAGAAATGTATGAACACTTCATAAACATTATACATGTTTTGCATATTTTAGGAAAAATTCTATCTAAAACACTAGAATAAATGTAATTAAACTAAATCCTTTTGCTGGTTTATTTTTCTAAAACACAAACAGCCACATTCAGAGCCAATATTATTGCTTAAGAAAGAAAAAAATTGCTGAAAGAAAAAAGTATTGTTATTTACTACTGAGTGCAACACACCCGTCCTCAGAGTTGTGGATGACTACATGGATTTATAGGCAGGCAGAGTGGCGGACAGCAGCGGTTGTTAGGGAACTTAAGCCCCGAGAGCACCAGGTCTGGGAGCATTGCTCCGGTATAGAAGCAACATGTATCTATATAAATAAAGGAATAAATATTTTGGAGAAAAAAAATATCTAATAAATATTTTTTCATTTCACAAGAAAAGGGGAGTATAAATATATATATAATGTGACCTCCCTCCAAAGATCCAAAGATTTATATATATACAGTATATAAAAGTAAGTAACACACACATATATATATATATATATACACTGTATAATGTGTGTGTGTGTGTGTGTGTGTGTATATACGTGAATACTGTATATACAGTGGAGCAAAAAAGTATTTAGTCAGCCACCAATTGTTATATATACCCTTTGTTGGCAATGACAGAGGACAAATGTTTTCTGTAAGTCTTCACAAATTTTTCACGCACTGTTGCTGGTATTTTGGCCCATTCCTCTTGATGTTTTGGGCCTGTCGCTGGGCAACACGGACTTTCAACTCCCTCCAAAGAACCTCGAAATGCTTCTTACAAAGCCACTTCTTTATTGCCCGGGAGGTGTGTTTGGGATCATTGTCATGCTGAAAGACCCAGCCACGTTTCATCTTCAATGTCCTTGCTGATGGTCTTCTTTGGATGCAACTCAGCATTATTTCTCACAGTTCATGTGATCTTTTTGACCCCACGGGGAGAGATCTTTCGTGTAGCCCCAGATCGAGGGAGATTCAGTGGTCTTGTACAGTATGTCTTCCATTTTCTAATAATTGCTCCCACAGTTGATTTCCTCACACCAAGCTGCTTACCTATTGTATATTCAGTCTTCCCAGCCTAGTGCAGGACTACAGTTTTGTTTCTGGTGTCTTTTGACAGCTCTTTGCTCTTGGCCATAGTGGAGTTTGGAGTGTGACTGTTTGAGGTTGTGGACAGGTGTCTTTTATACTGATAACAGATGCCATTAATACAGGTAACGAGTGGGACAAAGGACAGAGGAGCCTCTTAAAGAAGTAGTTACAGGTCTGTGAGAGCCAAAAAAAATCTTGTTTGTTTGTAGGTAACCAAATACTTATTTTCCACAATAATTTGCAAGTAAATTCTTTAAAAATCCTACAATGTGATTTTCTGCATTTTTTTTCTTATTTTGTCTCTCATAGTTGATGAAAATTACAGGCCTCTCTCATCTTTTTAAATGAGAGAACTTGCTGGGCCTCCGAGTGGTACAGTGGTAAAATGCTCGCCCTATCATCCAGAGATCGCTGGTTTGGTTCCCGGGTGATGCTGTAATCTCTCACAGTCGGAGGTCTCGATAGAGCTAAATTGGCCGAGCGCTCTCAGCAGGGAGGGATGAGAGGTACTTAGTGCTCCCACATTAATCCTGGCTCTACGCCATTTGGGGTGTCTGTGAGCTTGTGCATGCAGAGGGAACAGATAGCACTGTCCTCCGAGTGTGTTACAATGCCACCATTGTAGAGCGAGCAGTTCGAAAAAATGAGGTCGGCTGGTATCACATGGTTCGGAGCAATTGGGGAGAAAATCGGGGGGATAAAAAAATGGGAGAATTTGCACAATTGGTGGCTAACTAAATACTTTTTTGCCCTACTGTATGTATGTATCGTGAACGCACTGTACTCACAGTCTCCGTTGAAATGTCCACCACAACGTTCGAAATACCTCCCAGTCACTTGTTGCAACTAAAGTCTTGCACAGCAAACTCCTGTTTTCATTGGGAAACTCCTAACCTCCTTGTTGTCAGCAGCTCAGGTCACCACATGATGTTCTAGTGTCCCTCGCTGGCCAAACGGAGGTATCCCGAACGTTCCCGGTACAACGGGTCGCTATCCGTCAGGTCTGCTTTCAGATATAATCTCAGAAATTGTCCCAGTCCTCAATCTCTGTAGCAAACCACTTTAGTAGAGCATGACAGCATTAACTTGGCCTGATAACACTTCAGCTACACACCGTCTTCTATCTGAATATGTGTGGATTAGCACTCTTTACTTAAAGAAGTTTACAGCACATTATAGAGAACTATGGAAACATAAATAACTTTAAAGAGACTTCTAGATTTTTAGAGGCTCACGGGCAGTCCTCTAGCTCCTCTCTTCTAAACACACAACACCATTACCATCTTTCTTTTCCAGAAACTTCTTTTACCTGTTTTCATTCCTCCCCCCTCCTCGGTAGTCCTGCTCAAGGATGGCTCTGATTGGCTAGCAGGGATATCAACACTGCATTCAATCATATTTCAACCATATTTGCATTGAAACTAGGTTGTGCTACCTCATGGTCCTTTAGTACACTCCAAACAAACTGTTATTTAACACAGCAAAACGGCGCATGAGTTAATTTAATACCCAATGCTTTTACAACCTTAGACACATTATCAAGGTTTTACCCTGGGCTACACCCTCCCTCCTCTAACCATCTGCATATCCTTATGAGACATTGAAATAAGACAGAGTTTTGGAAGGGCCATATCATCACTGCCCTCTCCTCGATAACATGTCAGTATCAATGTTGTTCTTGTTTGGATGGTACTGAATGATGAAGTCATACATAGCTAAGGCAGCCAGCCAGCGATGCCCAGTTGCATTAAGCTTGGCTGTCGTTAACACATACGTGAGGGGATTATTGTCAGTGCGCACTGTGAATTTAGCTACATGCAGGTAATCATGGAATTTATCCACAACTGCCCATTTTAAAGCCAGAAACTCAACATGTATAGTGTATCTTTCCTCACCCTTCTACTTGCAAAAGCGACTGGCCACAACCCTTCAGGGTGCTCCTGATATAAAACCACATCTTGCCCCTTCAAACTGGCATCTGTATGGAGGACATACGGCTTATGAGCATTAGCGAACGCTAGAACTGGCACACTGGTAAGTCACTGAATAATGTGATGGAATGCATCAGTGCATGTTTCATTCCATCGATCACCAAATGGTTCAGATTCCTTCAGATACATCTTGTCTCCCATTGTCTGCTTTCGCGAATTTTAAGTTGGTGCATATCCTATGGTAAGTTCTGTGAGTGGTCGCACAATAGCTGAGTAGTTGGCTATAAATTGCCTATAATATCCACAGAATCCCAGGAAAGATTTCAAATCAGTGGACTGAGGCCAGTTACCAACAGCCGCAATCTTCTCTAGGTCTGTGGATAGTCATCCATCAGAGACTATGTGCCCCACATATTTCACCTGTGACTGGCAAAACTGACATTTATCTAGTGAAAGTTTTAGACCTGCTTCCTCGAGCCTGTCTAGTACTTGGAGGAGTCAGTGTTCATGCTCCTCCAATGTCAATCACAGTCTTCTCCATCAAGCTCTGAAAGGTTGCTGGAGCCCCAGTAATTCTTTTAAACTGATAGAACTCCAATGGACAGATAAAGGCTGTATTCTCCTTATCTGCGTCAGACATTGGATACAGTCTGATTATTGCACATTTGCACATGCACATTATGTTGTCTGTTGTCTGTAAAAACCCTGTAGCTAGTGTTCCTTAGATAGTTAGTTTCTTTTGGTTAATTTATGTTGTAATTTATGTTGGGTCTATCTGTGTTGTCTTTGCTAGCCAACTAACTAGGCCTCTTAGTTAGCTAGTTTAGTTGTTCTGTTAGTTTATGTTGTAAATTTATGTTTCATGTAGCACCTTGGTCCTGGAGGAACGTTGTTTTCGTTTCACGCTGTATATGGTTGAAATGTCAATAAAGCCTACTTGAACTTGAACTTCAAGGTTCGGTAATCCACGCACATCCGGACACAGCCATTCCTTTTCCTAACCACACCTATAGGAGAAGCATAAGGACTACGAGACTTCTTAATAATACCAGTTGCCAACAAGTCTTGCAATTGTTTTCGAACATCCTCAATATCGGCTGACACTAATTGCCTGGACCTCTCTCTAAATGGTTGGGGATCTGACAAGCGGATGTTATGCTCTACACCTTTGGCATGTCCCATGTCCTATTTATGTAGAGAAAACACACTGGCTCGCTTTCATAACTGCTGTTGAAGGTGCACTTTCCACTGCTCAGGTATACAGTAGGTCACCAAAATCAATGTAAAAAGGTTCTAGCGGACAAGAGCCATTTGGATGTATTTTCGTCTCAGTAAAGGATATAGAAGGTGTTACCACAGAAGGCATAATGAAGCACAGTCAGGGGTCTGTTCTCAAGGCACAGGAATCTTCTTATTAGATTACAGTGTCTTACAGTATTATAAAACGTCACAACTTTTGTGAGAGACTGTTCTAGTCATCTCAAAAAATTTCCATTGACTCTTGTTGCATCAGTCTTAGCTCAAAGTAAATATCTTCACCTGATTTGACAGGTCCAAATGAGCTCTCAATTACCTCAAAGACCTTAAGGGGTGAGACAACAACAGCATCATTAGTAGTAGCATGCATCACTTCTGAAGGGACCCTCTTCAAGTCAACTTGCTGTTTGCTTTCACACAAAACTTTCTCTCGGTTAAGGCTTGTGCTAACTCTTACCCCTCCAAAAACCTTGACAGTTTCAAGTGTTGCTTCAATCTTTGCCACTTCAAACCCTTTGGGGACCAGAACTAGCAAGGAATAAGCTTTGTTGAGGGACTCCCGCTCAAACCACTCCCTGAGCTCCTTCACTAGCTCCAAGTGTACTGCTAAATCTGCCATGCTTACAAAATGTTATATAATTACTACGCTTGAGTGTTCTCACAGCAAAGACTGCTTACACTAAGCAAGTTTTCAACTACTGTCTAAATCACAGTACTAACTACAAATAATATTTTTAGTTTTTAATTACCAAATACCCCAGCGGTGCCTCCAATTTTATGTAGCACCCCCTGTGCACTGGATGTTAAATTATATTAAACTGTTTAACCTGGAACGGCGGCACGGTGGTGTAGTAGTCGCCTTGCACCTCCAGGGTCCGGGTTCGATTCCCGGCCAGGCTCGATTCCCATCTCTGTGTGCATACTGTAGAGTTTGCATGTTCTCCCCGTGCTTGGTGAGTTTCCTCCGGGTACTCCGGTTTCCTCCCACAGTCCAAAGACATGCAGATTAGGCTAATTGGCGTTCCCAAATTGACCATAGTGTGTGTGTGTGTGTGCTCTGCGATGGATTGGCACGCTGTCCAGGGTGTACCCTGCCTCGTGCCCTGAGTCTCCTGGGATAGGCTCCAGGTCCCCGCGACCCTAATACAGGATAAAGCGGTAAAGAAGATGAATGAATGAATGTTTATCCTGGATTCCTATGTTGGGTTCTCACCCTTTGCCTACCCTGGCTTTACATTGTGAACAGTCTCAACCCCAGTAATTATAAACAATGGACAGACACAACCTTGGCTGTATAAATAACCAAATATATTGTTCACTTATCTACAAAAAAATATGTACTTGAAAGAAACACTTGTCAAATTTAAATGAATAAAACAATCCCTTGTAAAGAAAGCAAATAGAGGTGTGAATAAAATAAATAGCAACTTAAATACTCTCCATGTAAACATCAACTTTCTGTCATTCTCTTCTGCTTTTAAACTTAGTCTAATTCTAGAAATAAACAAAAATAGCAAAACAACAACTTATTTCTCTTAATACACCAATACTTTTATGTAAACCTCTAATGTAAACCTCTTTATGTAAACTAACTAATGTGACTGGACACCTAGCTGTAAAAACAAACACACTTAAATAACTATGCTGATAATTTTATTTAATAATAATAATAATAATAATAATAATACTGAACTTTTCCAGTATTACACTTTAGGGTGTATTTAACAACCTATGGAAAATTTAATGATGCCTTTAATTTTTTTTTAAATTACTGTATTATAAAGCTCACTCCAAGGCCAAGGTGTTCATCACACATGGAGGATCCCATGGGACCTATGAGGGGATCTGTAACGGCGTGCCCATGGTGATGATCCCACTGCTTGGAGATCAGAGCAACAATGTTCTCCGTATGGTGTCACATGGAGTGGCAGAGAGCCTCAACATGTATGACCTGACCTCAGAGAATCTCCTGGGGGCAGTCAGAAAAGTCATAACCGACAAAAGGTAATGACAAAAGAGCTTTCACTCAACAATAGTCATTTCTGTAGTTACAGCTGAGTCACAGCAGACACTCATGTAAAGGGATTAAAAAGGTGTGTAATCACTGACATAATTATAAGTAGAGACTCATGGAAGGAATCTTCAGTGTCTGTGCTTTGTAACTCCAAAAAGGGGCTGTTGATGAAATGATTGTTTATAGCTGCTATAAAAAAATGTTGGCAAATAAATATATTTATTAATTAACAAATTAATTAATCTATAAATAAAACACTTGGGGACTTTTGTTCTTGATTGATCAGTTTTATGATTATAAGAGTTACTCCACTTCTCTCCCAGTCATTGATTATTTTTCTATAACAAGAAGTGTTTAACATTATGCAATCATTGGTGTGCTTCATACTAATGAAGACTATGCTTTTTATATATATATTTACAGCTACAAAGAGAAAATAACAAAGCTGTCTGTGGTTCATAAAGACCGTCCAATTGAACCACTGGACTTGGCTGTGTTCTGGGCGGAGTTTGTGATGAGACATGGAGGAGCTGAGCACCTGAGACCGGCTGCTCAACACCTTAACTGGGTTCAGTACCACAGTCTCGATGTCATCGGCTTCCTCCTACTCCTTCTCACCGTCATCGTTTACATCACCCTCAAAACCTGTGCGTTCTGCTTTAGAAAGTGCTTCAGGAGGACTCAGAAGACCAAGAAGGAATGAAGTGGGCAGTACAGGATCAGGAAACTAATCAATTCCATGCTGTCTATAGGGATGATGATTTAGGGCTATGATAATACTATACTGTGATAATCTGAAATAGTAACCTATAGTGTTTTCATCACTATATTTGTTGTTTGTTTGAATATTTGGAGGTAATACTTAACAATTATGGTTCTTAACTCACTGCTATGTTGACATAAAACTAAACAAGAACTATGATTTTTTTTAAAGGAGTCAAGATGATTTACAGAAGGATGAATCCTGTAGAATGTGAAACATGCACTCATTAGTAATTCAAATAATTCAGATTTTTATACTGCTTGATTTTTAAAATTACATACAGTATTTCAGATTTTTATATAGCTAGCTAATGTAGCCTTCTCTGCATTCTATCCAAAATCATAATCAGGAGATCCGTGATACAGTTTATGCATACCTGACCTACCATAGCATCTCACGCTACCTACAAATAAAAAAACCAAGAATCTGTTAATTTCAGTGAACAGTTTTTAAAAACAAGCGAACCAAAAAATTAGCATTTTGCATTTCTGTGTTGACATGGTGCTGTAGTGGTTCGCACTGTAGCCTCGCATCTCGAGGGTTGAGGGTTCGATTCTCCTCATGGATCATGGATATGCATGGAATTTGCATGTACTGCCCATGGTTTGATGGGTTTTCTCCCACACTCCAAAGACATGCAGATTAGCCTAATTGGTGTTTTTAATGGATTGTGATGGACTGTCACCCCGATCAGCGTGTACCTCGCCTAGTGGTCTCCTGGGATAGGCTTACTTTTTAAAGAGGGGAAGTCTTGTCTCCGGCTTCTGCTTGGAGATTTCGTCACATGGATGCCCCGTGTGTCTCTTTGGGATGCGTCTGGTGTCTGGGGATGATTCTCTCTACCTAGACGACGGTTCTGGCCTCGACTGGTGTTGGCAACTGTTTCTCTGGGGACTTGACAGTCAGACTTGATAGTTCAGGACTGGTATTCCTACAAGTCTACCTGAGTCTCCAATAACTACCTGGACTCCATATTGACATCAATTAACATTAACTAACACACTGTATACTGTAAATGCAGATCATTTCCTGCTATCTGTTTCACCCAGATGAGGATGGGTTCCCTGTTGAGTCTGGTTCCTCTCAAGGTTTCTTCCTATTACCATCTCAGGGAGTTTTTCCTTGCCACTGTCGCCCTCGGGCTTGCTCACCAGGGACTTTCTGACCATTTTGATTCATACACATTCACATTCCATCCAAACTTAAATAATTCTTTTGATTGTGTAAAGCTTCTTTGCGACAATGACAATTGTTAAAAGCGCTATACAAATAAAATTTAATTGAATTGTTTTAACATTGTTTTGATAAACTACTGAATGCTACTTAATTAGTTATTCTACCCCTATCAGTAGTTCAGAATGTTCAGCTCAACTACTGAACTCTCTTCTCTGATGTATTGCATGTGTGATTATTATACTGTGAATTTTTTATGCTGCTGTACCTCTTGAACATCGTCTACCTCCAACTGGCTTTAAAGCAAATCAGGAAATGCAGATGAATGCAGCTACAGTATGGATGTGTTTTGTTAAATGTAGACTTTAAAAAAATAAAATAAATAATTAAAAATAAAATAATAATTGTAAAATAAAGACTTTAAGCTTCTGTGACATCTGTAAAAATCCAACATGCTGAGATCTTACTTTTAGTTTACAATTAAATGGAAAATAAAAATGGAAACACAAGATGTGACACTCGTGCAAAACTGCACTGTTATTATTAGCTCTAATGCCTTTAAGATTTGGACAATTAGGTTTATTTCAGTTATAATAATTTTTAACACCAAAATAAATAATTACAATAATAATTTATCATTAAATAAATAAAAAATGGGAAAGGATTTTTTTAAATCAGGCAGTATACTGTACATGAAGTTCTCTCTTTGTCTTCAGAAAGGCAGAATGACTCTGATTATTTGGCATAACACAGCATTTCCTTCTGACCTTTATACGGATAATCACAAAGCTTCATTGTGTTTTTATCAGTTGATGCAACATTTTATCAAATAAAATAACATTTTATCAAATAAAATGAGACTTAATTACTGCATCTGACTCATTTATTTACCACTCACTTAATTCTCAGAGTATACCAAAGGGCACATTCCCTATCCTTTCACTCATGTGATTCAATGACAGCTATTTAAATAAAAACAGTGTGTTTGTGTTTTATTCATCTTATAGCACAACTATTCACCAAGAATGACACTTTTAAATTAATTAAAGAATAACAATTTGTGCAGTGCTTTTCAGTCTGTTTGTAGTTACATTAAATGTTGAGCATCATCCATATAGCAGGTGATTTCTTGTCCTCATCTTATAGCAGCTATAAGCATTAATATCCTAAACCAGCCTTCTCCTAAACCATGCATTTACTATTACACAAGCATGAGATTGCAGATGCCCAGCTGCCAGAGACGCTGTTACAGATAACCCGCAGAGATTTAAAAATTCAGCAGCACTATGGAGTGAAAGTGGATTATAAAGTAAGCTTTCCTTATAATATTTTTTGACCATAGCTTTGCGATCTAATGCATCACAAAACCTGTGATCTTCAGATCCAGCAGTTTTTTTCTTTTATTGGAAAATACTAAAATTGCGTCAAGAACAGAAAAACACATTATTAATGCTTGTGTAATGATGAGATGGACAAACTACTTGATGCCTCCGTTCTTTTATTTTCTGCATTGTCGGGCTATAGTACAAACATTCGGGTGGATCCTGCACTTAAATCCAACAAAAAAATGACTAAAGAACAAAACTCAGGCTCTATATCCTAGTTTACATCTCGCATTCGCACACAATGCATGACGGCATTACCCACAATGCATCTCCCGCACTGGACTACACTTCATATGGACTACATAAATCAAATCTCTCTCCCGCAACACTGTTTTATCTGAAAAATAGCAATGAATATCGCTAATGACACTCGTGTAAGCGCAAATCTAACAGAATCCATGCTGTAAAGTAAAACAAACAAATAAATGAACCAGCACTTCACCTGTGAAAAGATTTGCGACAGAGCACATTTTCTTCGGAGAGCAGTGTGTGTGTCTCGCCTTAATATGCGTGTGCGCCTGTGTGTGTTTGTGAATGGGGCTTCACACAAACACATAGCCGGCACAGTGTCAAATTACACTTGCGCGCGCACACACACCATGAGGAAGAAAATAGATTTTTAACCTCTGTATTGAGAATTTCTTTTGCTTTACTCGCGCGCACACACGTGTGTTATAAGAAATGTAACACACTAACACGTAAGAGACGAGCACGAAGACCTAGAAGGGGAGATGATTCCGTAGCGCAAGAGAGAGAAAAACCGTTGGCTCAGTTGTGATCACGTGCGTCAAAACAAGAAGCGCATTCGTGAAACATGATACTCGGTGCTCGTAAACCAAGACAATGCTCATTTTTCAAGTCAAATAAAAAAATCTTTGCTCGTCTTGCGGAACACTCGTAAACCGCGTTACTCGTAATCCGACGCTCCAATGTATATTTAAATTCCATTTATACATATTCATCATGAAAGATATATTGTAAAACAAAACCATGTTTGCTTCAGCATTGGAAACAATATTGTTTTAGGCTAACTTTAGTAATAATTATTCAATTTGTATTATTTGTTGTACTTTGTCTTTTTGCACACACACGCGTGCACCTTTAAATTAAATCCAATTAAATCAGACTACTTGGATTTTGATACCATTCTTTTTATATACTATGTCAGTTGTTTTATGCTTTCTCTGGAGAATAAACAAAACTGGTAGATTGTCTTGAAAGTCTTAGGCAGTGGCGGACTGAAGCACCATGACACATTCATTGTAATGCAATTCTTATGCACACAAAAATTTTTTATATTCTATTATAACTTGAATAAATCGGCTCACATCAGAGCGCGGTGTCGTGTTGGAAGCGTTTATCTAACAAGTAGCCTATATTTTTATTTTTATCGATAAATTGCATGCGTTTATCAGCCTTTTGATCAAAACGCTGCCTTTTGTAAAGTTAAAGTAAGGAAAGAACAGCTTTATTTCAGTCATCAATTCACAATCACATTTCAGCTATTATTTATTCCAAACAGCAAAAAACATGATGATTATTATTAAGCACTTTGTGTTCATGTAAGCATATTTACTTTAAATAAGATATGTTGGCATATTCACGAATCAGGACATTCACATAGATAACAATATCAGAGAGCTCACTATCAGGAAATTTAATTAATTTCAAGACCATTTAAACTGAGACAAAACTAGAGAACCTTATTATACATTTAAAATGCAGATTTTGGGCAACTCATTTCATCATTATGAAAATGATATGAAGCACATATACACACATTCATCATGAAAGATTTATATTGTAAAACAAGCTAAAATTCATGTTTGCTTCAGCATTGGAAACATTTTGTAATTTTTTTAGGCTAACTAATTATACATAATTCTCCGTTGTACTTTTAGATAAAGTCCTTCCTTGCGCCATCTAGGGAATATTCAGTGAAGCACAACACATTTATTTAAATTCCAGAATGTTGCTTGTGTGATTTCGCATCATGGCGCACCAAATTGCGGCATTTCGCGGGGGAAAACGTGCATTCTTAATGGCCACATCTGTATATGTTTCACACATGCAAAACACAATTCACAGATGTACAACCGTGTACAAGATTTTTATATGTTTAAAATTCACGAGTGTATCATGGACTATGAATGTGCAAATAATCTTTTCTGTGTGAATCGCCCTGGATTTGTGTGTGTATTTTGGAGACTTTTGAGTGGGCCACTCGTACTCTTTAGCCAATCAGATGCGACCTCATCATTCAACCAATCACAGCCCTGCAGGATCGCGGCGCTCAAGCAGCTCAGTTTTGCACACCTTTTGCACAATCTGAGTTAATTACAATGGAGATGAAGTTTTACCTACAGATTTGTCAATCAAGACGGTCACAGTTTGTAATATTTCTTAATAAATTTAAGAAAACTGTTTTGTAGTAAAATGGAGTTTTGTATTTTCAGGACAGGAACTCGAGCAGCAGCAACTTCAGTCTTTTTCTCTTGATATACACAATCCCCGTGAGTGTAACTACTGACACCTAGTGGTCAGATTAGTACTGGCAACTAAAATACATTTTATTACCACATCCCCTTTCCTTTAGATGTATAGAACAAGTTATTCCAAGGAGTTATATAAATGTATAGATTGAATAACTATTAAACAAACACTGTTTAAATTATAAGACTTAATACAGGAAATGACAGCCTCCAGAATTATTTACATTGAGCCGTCATAATCAACAAACTGCATAGTTTTTTTTAACTCAAATATTTATTTTATGATTAAGCACTATTTACAGGTCAAGTCTATTAGGGGGCTTTATTGTGCTTTCAGGGGTTTTTGGTGATTCTACACAGTCAATCCTTTGCAGACGAATCCGCTAACACTGTCTCTTTTGTTTTCAACAAACTCCTCCGATTTCTCCTCAGGATTTGACCATCTTCTGTCCTGAAGTGTGGTTTGTAATCTGCGTCCCATCAGGATTTGCGCAGGAGACACACCATGTTCTAATGGCGAAGCACGGTAATTCAGCAGAGCTAAATAAGGGTCTGATCGACTGTCTACTGCTTTCTTGAGTAGTAACTTCACAATGTGTACTCCTTTCTCTGCTTTTCCATTCGACTGCGGATATAATGGGCACGATGTCACATGTTGAAAACCATACTCCTCAGCAAATCTCTGAAAGTCTTTGCTACTGTAGCATGGCCCATTATCACTATAAACAACCTGTGGGATGCCGTGTCTCGCAAGACGGACTTCATCTGTGTCACCACACCCGCAGAAGATGTACTGGTAAGCAACGCAACCTCTGGATAGTTTGACAGATAGACTATCACAAGCAAGTAGTTTTGTCCATCCAGGAAAAATAAGTCAGTCCTAACTTTCTGCTATGGTGTTTTCGGTGGGTCATTGACAATCATTGGCTCCTTCTGTTGCTTAGCACGATGCTTCAGACATGTATCACAGGTTGACACCATCCTGTCAATGTCGCCGTTTATTCCAGGCCAATAGATTGCAGTTCTAGCCCTTCTTTTACATTTTTCCAAGGTGGCCCTCATGTAGCCTTTTCAACATCTCATGACGCAGTGACTGTGGGATAATGATCCTGTTCTGTCTCAGCAGAAGTCCTTTGACCACACTCAGCTCTGTTCTGATGTTGTAATACTGGGCACATTCTCCTCTAGACCAGCCATCATTCAGATGTGTAATGACCTGTTGCAAGCAACTGTCTTTCTCTGTCTCCACTACAATTTGCTTGAGCTTTGCGTCTGTGACTGGAAGAGTTTCAGCAATCATACTCTGGTTCACTCTGGAACACAGCATATGATGTGATCATACGCTGAATCACATCAGCGTCTGTGGAGTTTTCAGGATGTTTTTCACTCAGTATCGCAGCTCTGGACAGAGCATCTGCCAGAACAATGTACTTTCCTTGAGTATAGACTAGCTCCATGTCATAGCTCTGTAGTCCCATCATCAAACACTGAATTCTTGGAGACATCTGATTAAGGTTCTTTTTGATGATAGCTATTAATGGTTTGTGATCAGTCTCTGATACAAATGTCGGTAACCCATACACATAGCTATGAAATCGTTCCATTCCATACACTAAGCCCAAGCATTCTTTTTCTATCTGTGCGTACCGACACTCAGTGGGAGTCATCGCTCTTGAGGCATATTCAACTGGCCTCCAATTTTCTCCTCCTCCCTGCAATAGAACAGCACCCAGACCATCGTTGGATGCATCTGTCGATAGCCTTGTTCTTTTTGGGTCAAAGAATGTCAGAACTGGCTCTGAGGTGAGGAGAGTTTTTAGTCTTCTCCATTCTTGTTCATGATCGGCTGTTCACTTGAACTCGCTTTTCCCACATAACAGTTCCCTCAAGTGCACTGTTTTTGAAGACAAGTTTGGTATAAACTTTCCAATGAATGAAACTTTCCCTGGGGTTTTTGGGTCTGGGCATTTGGAGAATTGCCTGAACTTTACTTTTGTTCTTACTCTGGTTCTATACCCTCTTCTGAAAGATTGTCTCCTAGAAACATTATTTCCTTGGCTCCAAACTGGTATTTGTCCTTATGCAATTTAATCTCATACTTCTGTACTCACTGTGCCTTTTGTTGTGCTGTTCTATCATCGAGCCCCACAGTACAATATCATCAACATAAACACGCACACCATCGATGCACTCAATTATGTGTTCCATAGCCCTGTGAAACACTTCCGGAGTGGAGGAAATTCCAAACGTCATACTTCAAACGGAGTATCAGCCAAAGTGTGTGTTAAATGTGCAATACCTTGTGCTGTCCTTATGTACTTTCAGCTGCCAAAACTTGGCTCCTGCCATCTCACTTATGATTTCTTCTCGTGTCGGAATTTGATAATGTAATCTTTGAATGTTGGAATTTAAGTCCTTTGGATCCACACGCGTAGCTCACCATTTACTTTTTTCACACACACCATTGAATTGACCCACTCAGTAGCATATTCCACTTTTTTGATGACTCCCATTGATGTCATTCTGTCCAACTCTTGTCTCATTCTGTCCAACTCCGACACTGCTTTGGGAGGTGTCTTCTACCACATCTCTTGCAATTAAACAGTTATTTCTACTTTTGTTGTTTCCTTTTACTCATTCTGTATCTTTGCATCTAGCTGAACTGTCAATTCCACTTGTCTTTGCAGTTTCATAAAATGTTTTTACATGCTGAAGTGCTATTTCAATGACATATACGCACAGCATCATTTAAGGTAAGCTCAGTCACTCTCAAGAGCCTCTCCCTCACTTTTTTATAAGTGATGCCAGACACAATTTGGTCACGAATCATAGAGTCCTGCAACTGTCCGAAATTGCATGTTTTTACTTTCAAATTTAAGTCAATTAAGAAACTGTCAAAAGTCTCTCCCTGTTGCTGCAGACAAGAACGGAAAACATATTTTGTCGTATTTGCCATTATCTTCAGCCCATTCAAACACGAGCGTGTTGAACAACTCTATAGATTGAGGTCCCGCGACGGTAAGAAGCAGTGTGATCTTATATGCATCCGAGGCTTCATCAAGGCCCACTGCTTGCAAGTAGAGGGTAAATCTCTGTTTAAACGTTCTCAATTCACAATCTATATTCCCTGTCCAGTTCACAGCATCAGATGGTTTAACACTTTCCATGACGATGGGTGTCGGTGATCATCACCACTCCTGGTACCATGTAATGTTTCTTAATAAATTTAAGAAAACTGTTTTGTAGCAAAACAGAGTTTATTATATTTTTATCTAAATACCACCAGATTTACTTTTATTTCATTAACAGCTTAAATTTGTAAAACATAACGGATCTACGATTTCAGCATTTTTTTTTAAATGGTGATTTCAATTCAAAGAGTCACGATCTAATTCCTAAATAACAAGGTCAAATATAATGACGTTCAAATTTGCTTTGGTGTTGTCACTAAGCCAGAGAGCGGTTGTCATTTATAGGTTTTATTAAACAGCATTACAAACAGTCTTTTCAGTCACCATTATTTCTTACCATTTGCTTACAATAATTGAAATTATCAGAGGTACTGGGATAAAAGTTTGTATTACTAGTATAAACACTAATGTCTACAATAAAAAACAAAATAGGGTTTTTGAAAATGTTAAACTCTCGCTTCAAATAAAAGGTCATATCAGTTATATCAGGATGTGGCAACGAGTGGTTGCTAAAAATGCACTTCATTCATTCATTCAAGAGATTAGTTAAAAAGAGATTAGTTGATTTATCCAACAATAAGTAAAGCCTTGAGTCTTGTGGGAGAATTATGTTTATTGTAAAGAATCAAAATCATGGCTCTCAATCTATGCATTCATGCAGCTTAGAGTGAATTATCAATAATTATAAAAGACTGTTTCAACAGGTGACAAGAGTTAATTGATAATATTAAATAAAACCATCATTACATATCAGCAGGCAAAACTTGTCAGAGTACAGCATTTTACTGTAGCTTTTTTATTATTATTATTATATTTATCTGATCCACTGACACTGTATGACGCTGCTTAGATTTGAAAGGGCCAACATAACATCTTCTGGAATATGTATCATTTCATCCAGGGCACCAATAACCACTACACTGTAAAAAGTGGGACTGGGCTTAATTAACAATTGTTAAATTAATTTTAGTAACAAGTACATAAAACTGCATTCATTTTATTGCATGGTTAAATTCAGTTAAGCTATTTCCTCTCAATCGGTTCTAAAGTAAAGACGTCCTCTCAGTCGGCTCTGTTTTTATTTGGCTAAAACTCAGGCTTAGCATGGTAGTTAGCTCGGTGTGTGAATTTTATAACAATGTGTGTTATATAGGATATAATATTCTTTAAAGAGGCAGTCGGGCTAGTTAATGTTTCGGAGTGTTAGCGTTAGCTTCCCCTCCCCCACTTTAACAAGTGATTAGCTGACCTTGACACTGAGTGACTTACTGCAGCAGTTAACTGTTGCTCTAGTGTAACGGGGTGCTGTGTGTGGGTTTTGGAGAAGGTATGGAGGCGGAGCTGATCAAGTGGAAAATAAAGGCCTTTTAATAAAGGAAAACCCAAACACAGATAGACATCTACATAAAGGAACTAAGGAGGAGCAATACGGGACATAAGAGAAACCAAAGACTAAACACAACAGGTTAACATGACACGACGGCTGGACTAGACAAGGGGTAAACGTAACAGAGAACTAAACAAGACTAGGAGAGAACACAGGCTAAGAACTAAATATAACAGCACATAAACAGAACAGAACAGACAGGAATGACACCAAGAACTAGGCACACTCAGGGGAAAGGGCATGACACCAAGGACTATGACCAGTAAACACACACTTACCTCAACAGTATGTAAACAGATACCAGACAAAGAGGCAACAGAACAAAAGGCTATTTATAACTGAACTAATTAGCTAACCTCGATCAGGTGTGCGCCCATCACCTGATCAAGGTGCACTCTGGGAAATGAAGTTCAATATAAAGAAAAACACAAAAGAAAACATGATTGAGTCCGGGAGCATGGCGCCCTCTGGTGTTCAACCGTGACATCTAGAGGTGAGGAATTAAGATTTACCTTTTGTGTTTTGAATTGAGCTCAATGTAAATTAAAGGGGACGCGTGTAGTAACAGAATATTGTATGTTTCTTTATGATGAATATGACTCACCTTTGCTGTTTGCTAGTTTTTTTATGTTAAAATAAAAACTCTTGATGTTTCAGATGAAACATATTTGCCAGTATATTCTTTTTTCATACACAAAGTAAACAGTTACTGTCCATTTTTACCAGCTTCTGATGCTGCACTTAAAAAAATGTTGGAGGATGTTTATCGCATCTGCAAATAAATGTCAATGTTACAAATGTTATTCCTGTTGTTTTTATGTTAACCCAGAACAAGCATTTAAGTAGCTTAGAAATATTAAAATGGTTTCAGTGAAGTGACATCCAATATTATTGAGTAGATTTGATTTATAATTTAACTGTATTTAGGTGCAGATGAAGATTTATCTGTAAAAGTAAATCAGGTTCACTTAAATATTTAATTAATGTTAATCAATTTCTCTCAAATATTCAATGAAAATAAATCAATCTCTTCCAGATTTCTCTCAGATATTCATTGAATGTAACACTTTTTTTTTTTTTTAGTAAACGTAAAACTGTTTTCCTTAAAATGATTTAATTTAGTTAAAAATATTTATGCTGAATACATTATATTTTCGACAGTTAATATTAAATCCAACTCAATAAAAGACTTGATTTAATTTACAATTAAATATATATTTTGTCTTACATTTAAATAATTTATTCTATGTTTCCTCCTCATTATTATAGTAGTAAAATGTACTTAAATATGTTGTGTCACTTTTTTGCCATAATTTTTTTAAGTAAACCCTAGGTCAGATTTTTTACAGTGTAGTGAAGGGTCTGAATATTTATGTAAATTAGATATTTTAGTCTATATTTTATCTAAATTAATAAAACACTCTAAACACATGTTAAGTTCTGTTCTTATCATTGCCAATACTGGACAAATCTTGCAGTCTTTGATGCATTATAGATGCTCTTAGCTTATTAATGAGCAACATATTATTCCAGGTGCTGGGAGGAAGCCATTTCTTGTGATTTCTTTTACACTAATATTATTTACTTCAATCTTTATTGTTTAAATTGTGCTTGTCACATGATTTTATTGCCAATGGTCAAATGAAGTAGTATTTAAAATAAGCAAGCCTTAAATTGTGAAGAGACAAAGTCCATCTGTTTCATTTTAATGACTAGATTATTGGTTCTAGGTTCCCTGGTAGATTAGTGTCTAGCACTTGCCACTTTTACTGATATACTGTAGACTGTGTTTAATTCCAGGTCGGGGAACAACCGCTACTTGGTGATACACAAGTATGGGACTGGGGGATGCTCTGACACTTTACTATTGGTTCACAATATTAGCATAAACCACACATACCCAGTGATGAAAATGTCTTCTGGAATGCTGTTAAAACAGCAGACACGACAGAGCAATTCTGTAACATCTGCTTACTGAGGTGTTGGGTTCAACAGGCCAAGTTGTAAAAAAAAAAAAAAAAAAAAAACGGTATGATTTATCTACATAGGATGAATTGATATTGATTTGGGTTACTAAAATTATTAATGTAATTCTGTGTGTAAATGTGGGTGTAAGTGGATGTAAAGTCAATAAAGGAGCTTTTACCTCCCAATAGGATATGTAATACAAGATTACATAATACAATATTACATATATACTAGATTGCTGTGCAATACTTACAGTACAAGTGGTCTTGAGTCATATTTAGTTGGTACTTAATGTTTTAGGAATTTTTTATTTTATATATATATTATTATTATTATTATTGATTACCGTCCTTAGTTAACAACTGTGAGCACCTGTAACCGAGCATAAGCAATTTCCCTTTGGGATTAATAAAGTTCTTTGAATCTTGAATCTTGAATTATTGTTACTAGTCACTTGTGTTTCTGTTGCATCTTCATTCACATAGATATGTCTATATAAGTGTGTGCTCTCCTTTCAATCAGATGATATAATGTCTGCTGAAAAGCCTCAAAGTTGCAATGTTCAACTCTGAATAGCTGTCTGGTTTTGTTATACTTTTAGAGCGCCATATCTATAACTTCATCATTTATAAACTCAGTGGACACTGCATTCATTCCATGAATGTTCTATGATGTAATCCTACACTTAAAACTTTCCTCTTTCATTCTTTTGTTCTAGTACATATAGCATAATGTTTACATTATATAGTATTAGTGAAATAAAAAAATATATTTTTATGTGTGGCAGTAAAGGTGTTGTCCAGAGTAAACCCAGGCACAGGATAGAAGAGTTCCATCAGTGCACCATTGGAGAAATAACACTTACTCACTCATCTTCTATACTGCTTTATCCTGTATTCAGGGGACCTGGAGCCTACAGTATTCCAGTAGACTTAGGGCACGAGGCAGGGTACACCCTGGACAGGGTGCCAATCCATCTCAGGGCACACACATATACACACTCACTGACACACTATGGGCAATTTGGGAACACCAATTGGCCTAACCTGCATATCTTTGGACTGTGGGAGGAAACCAGAGCACCCGGAGGAAACCCACCAGGCACGGGGAGAACATGCAAACTCCATGCACACAGAGACAGGAATCGAGCCTGGCCGGGAAATCCAACCCGGAACCAGCAATTGCTTTAATAAAACTAAAACTGTACAGTATGTCTTAGTTTAAGGGATCACAGGCACAACATAAGTGCAGACATAGATTTAATAATGAACACAAAAACAGAACCATACTGTAGATAACATAGAAATGACAACAGCAGGCACAAAAAGCGTAAAGTGAAACAGATGCATGACAAGAAACAAAAGAAAATATACAGCTGAACAAGCACTCATGTCAACAGAAACATTACTCACACACGTTCTTGGTTACACAATAAAATTATTGACTATACAGTATACAGCTATAGAAGAAAATAAATATTTACAATCCTACTGTCCAAAGATACGGATAGAAGGTTACCTACTGGTTCCTCTCCAGGTTTCTTCCTCATATCATCTCAGAGAGGTTTTTCCCACCAGAGTTCCCTATGATTTAATCTTTAAATCTGCTTTGTAACAAAGTAAATTTTTGTGCTATTGAAAGTACTACAAGTACTATTGAATTGAATGAAATGTTTCCCTTCTTGTGCATCACCTGGCGCCGTATATGATTCAGGATTTATTTAATTTTAAGAAAACCATTCACTGTAACTCTCACCATATCTGACACAAGACATACATAGAGTGAAGTATTTAGGCTCATCAATCAAATGTAATTTGGTAATTGAAAATTCTTTCTATATATGTCTTGAATATATTCAGATATAGTGTTATTTAATTTAAGGTAAAATTTCAAGATGCAAAGTATATTTGATTGTAAGATTTGACTGATTTTAAATCCATTTCTGTTTTTCATTCATATAAAAAAAACGTCATATATTAATTCCCATTTCACAGATCCAAACATGCTTTAAACTACAAGACTGATCAAACCAATTTGGTACAGGCACAGTCTCATACCCAGATGCCACACAGTCTTCATCACCAACATTGTTGGGTTCACCCTGTGCCCAGAACCTGAAAGAAGAGAACAGGTCTTCAGTTCATTCTAATGGTGTTCACACATCTGTCAGTATGTTTGCATGATGTTGTATTAGTCTGACTAAAATAAGATTTAACAAAGACTGTAAAGTGTACGGCAGCGCGGTGGTGTAGTGGTTAGCACTGTCGCCTTGCACCTCCAGGGTCTGGGTTCGATTCCCCAGCCAGGCTCGATTCCTGTCTCTGTGTGCATGGAGTTTGCATGTTCTCCCCGTGCTTGGTGGGTTTCCTCCGGGTACTCCGGTTTCCTCCCACAGTCCAAAGATATGCAGGTTAGGCTAATTGGCGTTCCCAAATTGCCCGTAGTGTGTGATTGGGTGTGTGAGTGTGTGTATGTGTGTGTGCCCTGCGATGGATTAGCACCCTGTCCAGGGTGTACCCCGCCTAGTGCCCGAAGTCTCCTGGGATAGGCTCCAGGTCCCCCGCGACCCTGAACACAGGATTAAGCGGTATAGAAGATGAATGAATGTAAAGTGTACAGCATGCACAAAATGTACAGAGCTCTAAAGTTGTTCATCATTCTCCACTCAACATAGAACCAGTTTGGTAACTTGTTTGTCAGCTCTCCAAACTTGTAGCAAAAAGGGGCTGGAATTTTGGTCTATTTCTTCTGACAGAACTCGTGTAATTGAGTCAGATTTGTTAACCATATTTTTACTGGATTGAGTTAAAGGTCAATTGTCTGGATTTTATTGACCTTAAGCCATTTTGCCACAATTTTGGAAGTACAGGCTTCCATTAAAACAGATTAAAAATACTGTATGTGAAAGCAGCCTTACCAATTCACTTACCCATTGGTCACTGCTGTACCATCCACCCATTGCCAGTCCCCCTCTTTGTCTATGTCATGAGCACCAATCCAGGCAGGATTACCCTTTCTCAGATCCTCAACAAAGTCCTGGTGAAGAATAACACATGAGCAGAAATCCCAATCAACCCACAGCTTACAGGCTCTATAGATACTTTATCTTTTCTACAAAATGTAATTACCTCTTGAACCACACGACTGCTGAGTTATGATGAGATATGCTAATGTTAAACGAATTAAAACAAGCATTCAAAACATTCCTCATTTGCTCTGATGTCATTTAAAGAAAAGAACTTACAGCTGTACCCTATGATTTTTCTCCATACAAATTAATAATCCAAACGGAGATCTGTGTAATCTGTTATGGTATCTAATGTTGCATGTAATTTTAACATCGTAGTAGAACCATAATGTAGTACAGACATACAACCATAAAGATTGATGAAAGAAAGCTCATTCAAAGTCTTTAAAAATGAAAAATAAAAAGTCTCAATTAGAATAAAAGGTCAGTTTCTTAACAATTTCTTACTCACCTGCTCTTCTCTGCTCTTTATGATCACCAGGTCTGCTCCTTTCCCCTGGCAGTCCCGTCTACTCTCACTCCAGCTTCTCTTCTCAGTAGAGATGTAATAAATACTAGAGCCGAAGAATTTCCATCCTACGTGTTGATATCAAGGAACAGATGATTATACAAGCAGATTAATAACAGCACTGTATTGTAAACTCAAACAAGGATTTTCATCAGTTCAGTGTAATCTAAGTGATTTTGATGTATGGCATTTTCACACAAAAATATCTCCAAAGCTGACTGCAAGACAAATAGAATAAAATGGCAAATAGAATAAAATTTCTTTACAACTATGAAGAATGAAACAGGATCTCACGATGCACAATAGATCTCATGCTAATTGAATAAGCATAACACATTGTAATTTAGAGCAGGAGTCTAAAACCCTCTTGCAAGTTATCAATAGCTTACTATCAGGTTCTCAGTTTAAGAGAACATATGTACTGTACAAAAACTGATACCACAAATTAATTTAGTAAACACTATAAAATAGCAACCAATCAAATTTACAGATGTTCTGCCTTCTTGATACATAAAATATATTTTTCTGCCAATCATCCACAGTATTACTGTATAACTTTATAGAATTGCAATTATATTCTGTTTCTGTTCTGTAGAAGTATTTAGGCCTGGAATGCACTTCTATAGAACAATATTTGGCAGATGGCCTCATCCAATGTTAGCCATGTGGAAGTAAAAGGACAGTTAATGGTCCAGAGATACCCCAAGGTTGCAGGCACTGACCACAGGTGTGATCTGAGAGTTGTTCAGGGAGGTTATAGGATCCTTGTCTTCATCATATGTGGTGACATTGATGGGATTGTCTGGAGGGTAGTTACATTTTGTTGAGATTAGGTTACAGTTGATAAGCTGCCATGCCAGACATGCTGACATTTGAACAGAAACATGAAGGTATGAGAAAAGAAACGTGAGAATGAGTTGTGAATGGAGCTTCTTAGTGACGATCAGATGAACAGTCACTGTGTAATTTGCCACTTCAAATTGGTTGATATTGATGCCTTTTTTTTTTTTTTAGTCTTTTAGAGGTGGACTTGCTGATGTGTTTCATTGGATTATTGTCCTGCTGCATAAACCAAGAGCACTTGAGCTTGAGTCAGGACACTCTCACTCAATATTCTGGCAGAGTGCAAATTCATGGCTCCATCAATTATGGAAAGATGTCCAGATCTTCTTGTCATTCTCACATATTTTGGTTTAATTTTGGTTTAAAAGTAGTTTACACTATTAAAACATTTTCAATGAACTAGGTGGAGGTTGCAGAAGCAAAGCACTTTATAATGAGCAACAGTCCATCCTTGTTTATTGCTTTTATTGCTTTTTCCTTAGTCATCTAGCATATGGTGCTTGAACAGGCCTGGGTTTGATTCCTAGTCAGAGATCCAACCTCAGAATAACTTTCTAAATCTGATGCAGTCTGCAGTTAATTAACACACTTACTGTATCTGTTCAATATAACTAACCTGAAGTAACCAGAGGTTGTTTTTAATAGTTAACATTGTTGCATCTCTATTATATTGACCTTATCCATTATGTCGAAGTCAGCATATCTAATCGTGTTTCTATTTCCATCTCTCTCGGTTCCCATTTTCTCTTAAACTGCATTTCCAACTTTCTCTTTGTTGAAAACATGAAAGCTCACCAGCAACATCACAGAGAGATGAATAAATCAGCTTGCATACTTTTGGGAAACCAGTGCCCCAGACCCGCTCCTGCCCTCTGGACCTGCCTGATACATCCTGATGCCCCCCTTCCAGTTGGAGATTTTATTAAATGGAGTCCACTCACTGCTGCTCCTGATTAACCCATATGATCTGCTTAAATATGACTACTGTAATGCTGATAATTTTAGGACTGAAATTGCCATGAGCAGTTTTCTATCTATTCCTTCAATAGTTGTTAACATAAATAAAGTGGACATTATATCAACTAAAAACATTTCCTGTTACACAATAACACTTTTGACCAAATGGCACACAGTTATCGAAGGGAGGGAGTTATGAGGAGGGAGTTTCCTTTTAAATCTGGCTCCCATTTTAATTGGTTCATCACTTATATTTTCATCCTCTGAACATTCAGTGCAATAAAAAGATGTCTATTTTATTTATATGAAAAAAATATGGATGAAAATGTATAGCCATGCTTTTCGTTTTGTTTATTTGTTTATTAAGAATAATATTAAAATTTGATAAGTTTGCAT